>JAJOZX010000540.1:2500-12500 GCA_023014485.1 Bathynomus jamesi
CAGGGAAATTCCAGAGCAAAAGATTTAGGGGTTGTAATAACAGATGATGCAAAATTTGAAACACAAAATAAGATAGCAGTAAACAGAGCAAAGAGAATAACGGGTCAGATATTGAGAACCTTTAAACGAAGGGATAGGAATGTAATGATTCCTCTACTGAAAACCCTGATAATGCCCAAATTGGAATACTGCTCAGTTCTGACATCCCCATATAAAAAAGAAGACATTAGACAGCTGGAAGGGATCCAAAGAAGCTTCACAGCCAAGATCAATGGATGCAAAGAACTGAATTACTGGCAAAGGTTATGAGAGCTAGACCTCTATTCACTGGAAAGGAGAAGAGAGAGATACACCATTATTTACACTTGGAAAATAATGGAGAAACTAGTCCGTAATCTTACCCTGAATCCCATAACTCCCCAAACAACGGTGGAAAGTAGAAGCAGTAGACTGTGTCGTATTCCCAAATTGAAGGCGAGACAGGGAACATCCTTAACCCTGAAAGAAAATAGTTTTGTAGTGAGAGGACCGAAAATGTTTAATCAGTGGAAAAAATTAAATTCTAAAATATCTACTTACTGTACAATATAGGGTGTTTCAGGAGAAAAGGTCAATACTTCGGGAAGTGATAGTATCGGTCATTGTGAGAGAAAAGTTCTTATGAACATGTGTCTAATTCTGAATGGTTACGGAGATAGAGCTGTTTGAATCTGATGCGCGCGCAGCTCTTCCTCCCCCTTCCCTCCCCTATAACCTTGAACCATGTAAGCTGTAATGTAAGCATGTAACATAAGCCAATCGACAGTTGACTGTTGTGAGTGACATTGTTTGGTGTTTGAAGCAGTGTTAAGAATGCCACACACTTTCACACATGCCGAATATGCAGATATGGTGTATGTCTACGGTTTTTGCGATGGAAGTGCAACAGCTGCTGTTGCAGCATACCGTCGACGGTTTCCGAACCTCAGAATTCCGGATCGAAGACTGTTTACAAGCGTTTTCAACACATTGCGTGAGACTGGTACACTTCCCAGCGCTCATGTTTCATCTGAACGTGAAGGTCAAGAAGATGTGGATGAAGTAGAAAACATTCTTCAGTTGGTAGAGCGTAGTCCTACTACTAGCTCACGAAGAATTTCTACACGTCTCGGTGTACCACGCACAAGCGTATGGCGAACATTACGTGAGGAAGAATTGCATCTATATCATGTACAGCGTGTACAACACCTTCAACCAGGAGACGCTGCCATGCGACTGGAATTTTGTCATTGGGTAAATGCTAATCGCCGATTGCTTCAATTAATACTGTTCACCGATGAAGCTACTTTCACCCGTGATGGTATCAACAACACTCGTAACTTTCATCGGTGATCAGACGAAAATCCAAATGCCACTGTGGAAACAAATTTTCAACATCGCTTCTCCGCCAATGTGTGGTGCGGTATCATCGATGATCAGCTGATTGGCCCTGTTACTTTAGAGAATCGTCTTACAGGACAAAGTTACCTAGAATTTCTGCAAAATGAATTGCCAGGACTATTGGAGGATGTTCCTTTGGCTACACGCGCTGGTATGTACTTTCAGCGTGACGGAGCTCCTCCACATTCTACCCCTCTGGTGATACAATACCTAAATCAAACATTCCCTGGTCGATGGATCGGACGCGGTGGTCCCATTCAATGGCCACCAAGGTCTCCAGACCTTTCTCCTGTTAGATTATTGTTTGTGGGGGTGGATGAAAAGTCAAGTTTACAAAAGAAAGGTGGATACACGAGACGAATTGCTCGCGCGCATTTTGGATGCTGCTGCCCGCATAAAGGAACGTCAAGATCAACTCAGACGAACAACACGCGATCTTCCCACACGAGTTGCAAAGTGCATTGAGGTTGACGGTGGGATTTTCGAAAACGTATTGTAAACTGTAACAAATTTGTCATTTCTATATCTGATACCATTCAAAATGCCAATGTTTAAACATTAAATGTTAAAAACAGTAATTGGTTTCGCTTTCTTGATTACCATTAACAATGCTTTTGTATTTGTAGATTCAAACAGCTCTATCTCCGTAACCATTCAGAATTAGACACATGTTCATATGAACTTTTTTCTCACAATGACCGATACTATCACCTTCCGAAGTATTGACCTTTCCTCTTGAAACACCCTGTATATACAAGGAGTGATAAAAAAGTATCGATAATTTTATTGCTACGGACAAATTAATGCAAATAAGAAATAGTCGTTTATATATGTGCGTCTTCCTGCCCTCTGACGTCTGCAGTCTAAAGCAAAATCTACTACCATGAGTCAGTAGTTGGTTGGAGCGCTTAAAAGGAAGGTGTGTTTTAGCAGTACGTATAAATCTCTGAAATGGAACAACGCGCGTTCGGAGACGAACGAAATGATTAAAACAACTTTTGGAAATGATGCTCTCAGTGTAGTTAACGTTTACAAATGGCACAAAAAGTTTAAAAATGGAGAAACATCGCTTGAAGACAAGGAACGCAGTGGCCGCCCTTCCACTTCTCGTACGGATGAAAATGTCCAACAGATTCGATTTCTGGTACGAGCAAATGTTTTCCCATTTGTAAACGTTAGCTACAGAGAGAGGATCATTTCCAAAAGCTGTTTTAATCATTTCGTTCGTCTCCGAACGCGCGTTGTTCCATTTCAGAGATTTATACGTACTGCAAAAACACACCCTCCTTTTAAGCGCTCCAACCAACTACTGACTCATGGGAGTAGATTTTACTTCAGACTGCAGACGCCAGAGGGCAGGAAGACTCACATATGTAAACGGTTATTTTTTATTTGCATTCATTTGTCCATAGCAACAAAATTATCGATACTTTTTGATCACTCCTCGTATGTACGAGTATGTCATAAAAACAGTTGGGAGGGTCGGAAAATGGCATTCCGGTCAGGTCAACTAATGCCGCCCCATTGCCTTAACTCCTGGAATATTATTAACGAGCACCATCAGGAGTAAGGTAT
Organism: Bathynomus jamesi; assembly: GCA_023014485.1. Taxonomy (NCBI): domain Eukaryota; kingdom Metazoa; phylum Arthropoda; class Malacostraca; order Isopoda; family Cirolanidae; genus Bathynomus; species Bathynomus jamesi. Next base: position 5,495 of record JAJOZX010000540.1, read on the forward strand.
ATTGTGATCTGTCTACGAATTAAGTTTGGTACCCGCCCCATTGCCTTAACTCCTGGAATATTATTAAAGAGCACCATCGGGAGTAAGGTATATTGTGATCTGTCTACGAATTAAGTTTGGTACCCCTTATCTAAGGCATCCCCTGAAAAGATTGCGCTAAAAGTACTTATCTGTATGAGAATAATTTGAACAAAAAATTTATAAGGATATGACAATTCCAAATGCTGAACATTCTAGCTTTTATTTTAAAACACTTTTAAACATACACCTTTACGGTCGTTATAAGCATCATTAGAGATAATTAATAGTAATTGAATTGAATAAACCAAATTAATTAACGATGAATTATGAACTTTAATTAACATATGGAAATTAATTGGTTTGGTAGTTACTGTATTTAAGCAACCAGATTATGCCGGTTACGTCGTGGTCATTGCCTCAACACCACTTCCCGTTGATCGGCGAAGTTAAACGACATTGGGTCTGGGTGGTAGTTGGATGGGTGACCGTTCTCTACGTCCAGATGATGTAGCGACCCGCGGTTCGGGCTTCACGCTATGTTGTAGTTCTTCTACGCCAACTGATCTTTGTTATTACGAAGGACTTTAAGCAACCTCAAAAACACAACACAACCAACGTATTGGGTTAACTGCGTAACATTTAAAACTGAATGGTTGATTCAACCATGCACCGATTACATTAATTGCCATACTTCTTTTTTTTCCATGCTAACGAAGTTAAATGGTTGAGTAGTTAAATAATCGGAGCTATTGAAGAATAGGGACCCCAGCCTTCTTTAGTTAGGCTTATAAGGCTAACTAACGAAAATATCACGACCTAACCTAACCAATCGTTAGGTTAACTGTACGCCCTTGACGATTGGTTAGGTTAGGTTATGATATTTTCGTTAGTTAGCCTTATAAAGCTAACTAAAGAAGGCTGGGGTCCCTATTCTTCAATAGCTCCAAATAATCTTGGTTGCACCAATCAAATACAGCAATCTCCCGATATGTACGAACCCGATACGTACGAATTCGTTAATGTACGAAAAAAAAATCTTTTTTAATTCTCAAAAAAATTAAGAAAATTAAAAAATCGTCAAAATGCGATGCGTACATCCCTAAACAGATTAAACTCATCCCCAACCTATATAAAACTTAAGGCTGTACACTCTCGTACTAAAGTACAGTACTGTACGTAGTATACTAACGTAAAGAACTACAGTGTCGTCGCTTTTGGGATCCTCACCTTCCTCCTCTTGATTATTGAAAATAATGTCTATATGAAGCCACCGTCCTCCAGTCTTATTTCAACTTCTTCCGGTTCTTTCCCTTTTAAATAAGCACTACATGTCTTAAAGATGAGACTGTCGTTAATTTTAAACAACTTCCTATGTTGAGACTTCTTTAAATTACGATCCATATTTAGAACGTACGTTCTTCTTCTTTAATAATACATTCTTCTCCAGGCGTGTCTTTTTGGTTACGTTGTACGCTTCGCGCTTTATCGCTTTATCTCTTTGCTACAGATTTATTTATATACGTATTATGTAACGATTTTAATTTGTACTTTTTACGATACAATTTCGCAAAATAGTCGCGAAATCTTAGCTTATTCGTACGTATACCAATTGACACCATGTATTATAGTATTCGATATGTACGAGTTTTTCATACACGCATCGTTCGTACATATCGAGGGATTGCTGTACTTGTTTCTGCGCAGTTATAAATACGTTAAGAATGTCACTGCGTAAGCAGTTTCACAATAGTAAGGATTTAATAGAATTTCATTGTCTCTGTTCCTTGATATGGTTTTTTGGTTCATTCATTCATTTTATTTTTCTCAATATTCTGTAGAAATTTTACACACACACACACACACACACACACACACACACACACACACACACACATATCCTTCCATCGTCATTTGTTCCGTGTTAACTTCTGTATGTATATATCTAAAAACAATGGCTCCACACAATGCCTAGACATGTTCTTTATAAAATGGCCCTTTCAGTTTTCCTTCAAAGTACCCCCAACAACTCAATAGCCATAAAAGTACAAAAGAGGTAATGGGGATATATAAAGGGTGATCCAGAGAAATGGGACCCAAAAGAAACCCCTGTAACTCTTAAAGTATAAGTCCTTTTATAAAATCATACTCATCATTCGAAAGAGGATAGTTACAAGTTTGTACAGGATTGTATAGGTTTTGACAATACAAGACAAGATAAGATACAAAACAAAATAAAAGTGTTAGTTAAAACTAACCCTTCAAGATGACTGCATGGACTGTGGAACAGCTGCGTTTCATAACTGAGCAATATTATGAGCATGGAAGAAGTGTAGTTTCAGCTCTTAGAAGGTGATTTTGACATCTGAAAATTTGTCTTGAAAGATCTTTGAGCTGAAACTACACTTCTTCCATGCTCATAATATTGCTCAGTTATGAAACGCAGCTGTTCCAAAGTCCATGCAATCATCTTGAAGGGTTAGTTTTAACTAACACTTTTATTTTGTTTTGTATCTTATCTTGTCTTGTATTGTCAAAACCTATACAATCCTGTACAAACTTGTAACTATCCTCTTTCGAATGATGCGTATGATTTTATAAAAGGACTTATACTTTAAGAGTTACAGGGGTTTCTTTTGGGTCCCATTTCTCTGGATCACCCTTTATATATATATATATATATATATATATATATATATATATATGCTGCAAACCCACAAGGAAAAAGAAAAACGATTCCAAGGCCTTTCGTGTATTCAGAGCTACACCAGGTGTAGCTCTGAATACACGAAAGGCCTTGGAATCGTTTTTCTTTTTCCTTGTGGGTTTGCAGCATTCATTCATTTCACGTGTTTAATTGTGAAATTCATCCCATATATATATATATATATATATATATATATATATATATACAAACGAATATTCTTGCCTAAAATATTTTATTTATAGATTCTATGTATAGTTTTGCCTAAATATATCCTCTTTATTCATGTAAAGAAAATAAATATTCTTTATCGATATAGAGATTTGAAAGAAATATTAATGATAATTGATTTTGTATATGGAAAATTACCACCTACATTTTATATATATATATATATATATATATATATATAGTACAGGGTGGGCGGAAAGTAGCTCCCTATTTTGGATTGGTAAAAAAATACGTATATTATCCATTTATTTCAGAAGAAATAATATGAAAAGGTAGGCATACATGGTAGGTTTTCTCTAAAATTCAATGTGGGCTCCAACTCTTTCCACCAGCTTCTGGAGCCGCCCAGGAATGGCGTCCACTGACTTTAGCAGGAACTCCGGCGGGATGGAGGACATGACTTCCCGAATTCGGTCCTCCAGTTCTTCCAATGTCCTCGGTTTGGTGCGGTAGACTTCTTCCTTTACCCACCCCCAAAGAAAGAAGTCGCACGGTTACCGCTGAAAAACGGCAGAATCGGTTCAGTGTAACGGTGTGGTGTGGTATGACCTCAGATCAGGTTGTGGGCCCGTTCCTTCTGCGCAACACCATGAATGCTGAGCGGTACCTTGCTATGTTGCGAAACGAGGTCTGGCCGGTTGTCAGCACATGGGAGAACATCGACGATCTGATATTTATGCAAGATGGCGCCCCTCCGCACTTCGCTCTTGTTGTCCGTGAGTGGCTGGATGCCCACTTCCCTGGGCGTTGGATGGGTCGTCGTGGTCCACATCAATGGCCAGCCAGGAGCCCCGACTTGACACCGTGCGACTTCTTTCTTTGGGGGTGGGTAAAGGAAGAAGTCTACCGCACCAAACCGAGGACATTGGAAGAACTGGAGGACCGAATTCGGGAAGTCATGTCCTCCATCCCGCCGGAGTTCCTGCTAAAGTCAGTGGACGCCATTCCTGGGCGGCTCCAGAAGCTGGTGGAAAGAGTTGGAGCCCACATTGAATTTCATAGAAAACCTACCATGTATGCCTACCTTTTCATATTATTTCTTCTGAAATAAATGGATAATATACGTATTTTTTTACCAATCCAAAATAGGGAGCTACTTTCCGCCCACCCTGTATATATATGGGATGATGAAGATGATGATGATGACGATGTCTGTATTTCTGTCTGTTCGTTTGTACAATCCAAAACGGCTAGGGTAATTTGCACCAACTTTAGTATGCATATTAAGGAAGAACTAGGAAAGGTTTTAGTAATACACCTGTTCCTACTAGTCCTCTCAGTCTCCTTTCCTACGTTATGTTTCGGGGAGCTTTAGCTGCGCAAGGGGCACAGAGAATTATATATATATATATATATACATATATATATATATATATATATATATATATATATATATATATATATATATACAGGGTGGCGCAAAAGTCGCGCATCATAGGAATTTTCAGTGTTGACTACAATATATTATTTTTTTCTTTTAGGTAGGGGATGGCTGCAAAATTAACAATAGACGAGAGGGTGAGCTTGGTTTTAATGTATAAAATACCAGATACAACAAATTGATAACTCGGTACAGACTTTAATTTCTGTACCGATTCATCGAGTTGTAGCCATCCCCTGTGTGTGTATATATATATTATAATATATATATATATATATATATATTATATAAAGTAACATATAGTGAGTACCTTAATGTATTTATATTATTTACTACATATTATATCTGTAATTAACTGTATTTTCATTGAGCCTCAAAAAGATTAATGACGTCTTTCATAATGATTTTTCTTGGCAATAATAGCAACGTATCTCTTAACAAAGGGCGGATATGGGCGGATTTGCGATAAATTACCTTCTATTTTTCCCTTGATCCCCAGGTACAGCCGCCCAGCAGCCAGTGTGGGCGTCAGTGCTCAGAAATACAACCCTGAAGTTCAAGTTCTAAGACCTGATACGACTGTTTATAACCTCGTTGATCAACTGAGGGCGGTGAAGAGGGTAAGTTGGATTAGATCGAATCGTTGTATGGTTGCGCGTTATTAACATGTTATTAAGTTGCTAATAACATGTTCTGAACGTGATTACGACATGCTATTAACATGTTAATAACACGTCGTTTCAAACGTGATTATGACACGTTAATAACATGTCGTTCTGACTATGATTAGGATATGTTATTAACATGTTAATAACATGTCGCTTCGAATGTGATTATGACATGTTATTATGATGTTAGTAGCATGTTGTTATGAACGTGATTATAATTTGTTATTAACATATTCGGAACATGTCGCTTCGAACGTGATTATGACATTATTAGCATGTTAGTAACATGTTATGTTATGAATGTGATTATAACACGTTATTAATACATTTTCATCATGTTCATAACGACATAGGCGAAACTGATGTCCAGTTGAAAGTTATTACAAATTGCGAAAGATCTTCCTTGTTAAATAATTTACAGTTACATAATGGAATACACGAAGTGCGTCGGATTGCATGATCCATGCATGCAAACTAACTCTGCATGCATCCACTCAGTGAGAAGAATATTATAATAACTGTGTTCTATAATTACAATTTATTTATATGTATTTTATGTCCATTTATATTTACAGTATATATATATATATATATATATGATGCAAACCTCGTCAGGGAATTCCATCATTCCCTGACGAGGTGTACTGCTGAATACACGAAAGGCCTTGGAATAATTTTTCTTTTCCCTTGTGATTTGCATCATTCATTCATTTCATGTTTTTTAGTGTGAAATTCATCCCATATATATATATATATGTATATATATATATATATATATATATATATATATATATATATATGGGAATGAACTCAGAATGGTCCCCTGAGTTTTTTATGATACACACAGACAGTGCATGGAACAAGGAACTCTTCTGGGATAATTAAATCCACTATAGTCCGAATAAGTAATGGATCCTGTCTGCTTTGCAGATAGCTGGTGAGGGAAGCTATATTTATGGGACCTCTTTGCGAGTGACCCGTTGCCCGCGTCGGGCTAGCATCATGAAAAAGAAAAACTATGGTATTTGTCATTTACCATTACTTATTCGGACTATAGTGGATTTAATTATCCCAGAAGAGTTCCTTGTTTCATGCACTGTTTGTGTGTATCATATATATATATATTATATATATATATATATAATATATATATATATATATATACTGTAAATATAAATGAACATAAAATACACATAAATAAATTGTAATTATAGAACACAGTTATTATAATATTCTGTTCGGTTCCAAAATAAATTTTATATTTATTTATCGACCTATCATTTTAAATAAAGATCCAGTTCCATATATACCTCGTTAACCTCGTTGAAGTTTCGTGTTTTGGTCTCTCTTCACACGAAGGTCAAGCTGGTGGCCCCGCCTCTAGGCCTGGCTTGGTGGAGGGACGAGTTGCTCTCTTCCGCTCTCCACTGCACATACCCACGTTCACCAGGCTCATCTGGTGCCGTCCTGAGCCAGGCATCTAGGCTTCTTTTGAAGACTTCAGCTTTGACCCCTGTAACGTTTCTGAGATCGTTTGGAAGCTGGTTAAAAAGTCTTGGCCCCCTGACAACCAAGCTATTTTCCTTCAATGTTGAAGAGGTTTAATTTGGGAACACTACACAATACATATTCTGCCTTTCTTATTTTCCAGCATAGTTTGGATGGTAATTGGGTTTAGTTTGAGGTTTGATACCAGGTTTTCGATCATTTTCCATATGTAGATTATGGTGTACCTCTCTTTCTTCTTTGAAGGAAGTTGCGTACTCTTTCCCAGTGTTGAGTTCTTTGCAGCCATCAATCTTGGCTGTGAAATGTCTCTGTGTTTCTTCTAGTTTATTAATTTCTTCCTTTTTATATGGGGATATCAAAACTGAGCAGCATTCAAGTTTTGGTATGATCAGTGTTTTCAGCAGGGGAATCATTACTATCTTGTCCTTCTTTTGAACGTTCTTAGTACCTGTCCTGCGACTCCTTTTGCTTTGTTTATCGCTATCTGATTTTGTG
>JAJOZX010000540.1:15000-45000 GCA_023014485.1 Bathynomus jamesi
GTTGATTTTTTCCAATTCGGCATCGATGTATTCCGGACTGGCGATCCTAAGGGCGCGGAGAAACATTGATGAAAATATGGCCTTCTTAGTGGGGGTATCATGTCCCGAGTAAAAGTGTACGTAGGACAAATTGTTTGTCGTTTTCCGATAGATACTAAACTTAAAACCTGGGCTTTCCCTATGTACACGCACATCCAAAAATGGGATTGAATTGTCTTGCTCCACTTCTAAAGTAAACTTAATGGAGGGGACTTGATCATTTAACTGAAGGAGGAAGCTATCCAGGTCACGATTCATGGGCCAGATACACAAAATATCGTCGACGTACCGCAACCAAGGGATGCCAACCCCCAGGATTCTCGGAATATAGGTAATTTCGAAAAACTCCATATAAATATTGGAGAGGAGGGGCGATAAGGGGTTGCCCATAGCGATCCCAAAAACTTGTTGATAATACTCGTTATTGAAAGTGAATTTACAGTCTTTGATGCAAAGCTTAATGAGTTCCAAAACAATGTGTGAAGGTAGTGGCAGGTCATACTTATGTAATTCTTGGGAGAGAAAGTCAAGCATATCGTCAATCGGCACTTTTGTAAACAATGAACAAACATCAAAACTGATCAATTTATCGTTAGTTTCAGTACGTGCATTATTCAATTTTTCCGTAAGATCCATGGAATTTTTTACATGTGAATCAGAGATAGTTCCGAGAATGGGGGACAAGACTTTGACAAGCCATTTGGAGAGTTTATAAGTAATAGAGCCCACCGAGCTAATAATAGGGCGCATAGGGTTACCAGGTTTGTGGGTTTTAATAAGACCGTAAAGGTAGGGCAGAGCAGGTGAAGTGGACATGAAAAGCGGAATTAACTCCTTATGATCTTTGAGAAGGCGTTTCAAGCCACTATTAAATGATTTGATGACGTCATCCTGCGGGTTCTTCCTAAGTTTGGTGTATGTGGCGGGGTCCTGGAGAAGCTCGTTCATCTTTCCGATGTAGTCCACTTTGTCCATAATAACTATGGTGTTAGCCTTGTCTGCTTTAGTAATATGGAGCTCCCCATCTTTTTTAATTGTGAGAGGCTATTGCGAAAACGTTTAGGAAAGTTATCTTCGTAATTACCATTCGCCGCACTATAAACGAGGCCTTTAACTATGTTAAACAAATACTGAGGGAGATTACACTGTTTTTCAAAACACGCGAGACTGTAACAAATTTGTAAAGCCGAAGGTTTTTTAACAATAAAAAAGGACATACCATATCCAAGGGCACTTTTTGCATCGTCACTAATGTTTTTCGAAGAAAGGTTCAAAACACACTTTGAGCTTGCTTTTTTACTCCACTGACTATCTCGAATGAGACTTTTAATTTTTCGATCCAAAATGTTACGAAGTGAAGTAGTTCTCCGACGCAACTCGTTGTAAATTTCATCAAACAAAGGTTGGATCCACGGTTGGGGAATAACGGTTACAAAATTATGTTTGGCGATGTTTAAATTTTTGAAGGCGGACCACTCATTTTGTCTGGTGACTTCAATATGTTTCTTTAAAATTAATCTGCTGAAGTTGTTGAACGGATGGTCGTCAATTTGTCTGAGGCGAATCGGGAAGCAGGGATTTGGGAAGAACTTGCTCCTCCAGACACTTAGTAAGAAACTTCCGTCGGATACGAATTGCATGCCCCTTCATTAATGTAGAAGAAAACACGGACACAAACGGAGACAAGAGAGGGAACAGCAAGCCGAAGGAACGCGTGGTGTTCATTATATGAAAATTATTTCACGAAAGTAACACGTGAAAAATATTTATGATGAATAAAACCACGAAGGAAAGGAAACACAAAATGGTGCTCAAGCGCTTTCGTCTAATGACATCCTCAGGAACACTGAAGTACATAAAAAGGTTACAGCCTATATATAGGTTACAGAAAGAAAAAAAAGAAAAAATAAATAACATACATAAACACACACATATATATATATATATATATATATATATATATACACATACATATCTATATATACAAATACATACATACATACATACATACATATATATACAATAAACAGAGAAGTAAAAATAAAAAATAAAAAATTAAAACCTTAAAGGATTACCAATGAGGCGTACAGATTTGTAAGGAAAAATATCGATTTTTAGCACAAGATCAAATGGATTATAAAAATACAAATTTATACTGGAACTCTGCCCGGGTTTTAACACACTGCTGCCTATGGTCAGGTTTCGATATATATAAAAAAATAAAATGCAAATTAAAAGTTAATAAAGTAGAAGACAAGTTTACCAAAGATTTAATGTTTTACCCTTCTTATCTAAATCTGTTTTAAAGGAATTCAAAATAACAGGATCGAGTTGAAAAAGACCTTTGCTTATGTTGAAGTTATTTGAAAGTTGGATAATGGCAGACTCAAGAATATTTCTATTAACAATGTTGCTTGAATGGAATAAAACTGAAGCATTATTCCAATCAATACAGTGGGCTAACTCTGACAAATGGACAAAAAGGGCACTGGACAACTGTCCTGTTCTAACGGAATATTGATGCTGTTTTATACGTGTGTGCAAATCCTTTCCCGTCTGACCTATGTAAAAGGAATCACATTGTTTACAACCAATTTTATAGATAATGCCTGAATTATTGGTAGGGCTATTTTTTACTATGATATTTTTCACAATATTGTTATATGAAAATACTACATTAATATCCAAAAGTTTAAGTACATTAGCAATGCCTAAAAAGCCCGGGAAAAATGGAAGTACTAAAATATTTTTTGACAAAGTACGAGTGTTAAGGACTTAATTCCGCTTTTCATGTCCACTTCACCTGCTCTGCCCTACCTTTACGGTCTTATTAAAACCCACAAACCTGGTAACCCTATGCGCCCTATTATTAGCTCGGTGGGCTCTATTACTTATAAACTCTCCAAATGGCTTGTCAAAGTCTTGTCCCCCATTCTCGGAACTATCTCTGATTCACATGTAAAAAATTCCATGGATCTTACGGAAAAATTGAATAATGCACGTACTGAAACTAACGATAAATTGATCAGTTTTGATGTTTGTTCATTGTTTACAAAAGTGCCGATTGACGATATGCTTGACTTTCTCTCCCAAGAATTACATAAGTATGACCTGCCACTACCTTCACACATTGTTTTGGAACTCATTAAGCTTTGCATCAAAGACTGTAAATTCACTTTCAATAACGAGTATTACCAACAAGTTTTTGGGATGGCTATGGGCAACCCCTTATCGCCCCTCCTCTCCAATATTTATATGGAGTTTTTCGAAATTACCTATATTCCGAGAATCCTGGGGGTTGGCATCCCTTGGTTGCGGTACGTCGACGATATTTTGTGTATCTGGCCCATGAATCGTGACCTGGATAGCTTCCTCCTTCAGTTAAATGATCAAGTCCCCTCCATTAAGTTTACTTTAGAAGTGGAGCAAGACAATTCAATCCCATTTTGGATGTGCGTGTACATAGGGAAAGCCCAGGTTTTAAGTTTAGTATCTATCGGAAAACGACAAACAATTGTCCTACGTACACTTTTACTCGGGACATGATACCCCCACTAAGAAGGCCATATTTTCATCAATGTTTCTCCGCGCCCTTAGGATCGCCAGTCCGGAATACATCGATGCCGAATTGGAAAAAATCAACGGTATTGGAAGTGATTTGTGTTATCCATCTGCGTTTATGGAATCTTGTCTCAACAAGGCAAAACGAACTTTCTATCGTGTCAATATTAACACTCGTACTTTGTCAAAAAATATTTTAGTACTTCCATTTTTCCCGGGCTTTTTAGGCATTGCTAATGTACTTAAACTTTTGGATATTAATGTAGTATTTTCATATAACAATATTGTGAAAAATATCATAGTAAAAAATAGCCCTACCAATAATTCAGGCATTATCTATAAAATTGGTTGTAAACAATGTGATTCCTTTTACATAGGTCAGACGGGAAAGGATTTGCACACACGTATAAAACAGCATCAATATTCCGTTAGAACAGGACAGTTGTCCAGTGCCCTTTTTGTCCATTTGTCAGAGTTAGCCCACTGTATTGATTGGAATAATGCTTCAGTTTTATTCCATTCAAGCAACATTGTTAATAGAAATATTCTTGAGTCTGCCATTATCCAACTTACAAATAACTTCAACATAAGCAAAGGTCTTTTTCAACTCGATCCTGTTATTTTGAATTCCTTTAAAACAGATTTAGATAAGAAGGGTAAAACATTAAATCTTGGTAAACTTGTCTTCTACTTTATTAACTTTTAATTTGCATTTTATTTTTTATATATATCGAAACCTGACCATAGGCAGCAGTGTGTTAAAACCCGGGCAGAGTTCCAGTATAAATTTGTATTTTTATAATCCATTTGATCTTGTGCTAAAAATCGATATTTTTCCTTACAAATCTGTACGCCTCATTGGTAATCCTTTAAGGTTTTAATTTTTAATTTTTTATTTTTACTTCTCTGTTTATTGTATATATATGTATGTATGTATGTATGTATTTGTATATATAGATATGTATGTGTGTATATATATATATATATATATATATATATATATATGTGTGTGTGTATGTATGTTATTTATTTTTTCTTTTTTTTTCTTTCTGTAACCTATATATAGGCTGTAACCTTTTTATGTACTTCAGTGTTCCTGAGGATGACATTAGACGAAAGCGCTTGAGCACCATTTTGTGTTTCCTTTCCTTCGTGGTTTTATTATATATATATATATATATATATATATATATATATATATATATATATATACGAGAAGTGATTAAAAAGTATCGATAATTTTATTGCTACGGCCAAATGAATGCAAATAAGAAATAACCGTTTACATATTTGAGTCTTCCTGCCCTCTGGCGTCAGCAGTCTGAAGTAAAATCTGCTACCATGAGTCAGTAGTTAGTTGGAGCGCTTAAAGGGACGGTGTGTTTTTGCAGTACGTCTAAATCTCGGAAATGGAGCAACGCGCGTTCGGAGACGAACGAAATGATTAAAACAGCTTTTGGAAATGATGCTCTCAGTGTAGCTATCGTTTACAAATGGCACAAAAAGTTAAAAATGGAGAAACACTTGCTCATACCAGAAATCGAATCTGTTGGACATTTTCATCCGTAATGAGAAGTGGAAGGGCAGCCACTGCGTTTCTTGTCTTCAAGCGATGTTTCTCCATTTTTAAACTTTTTGTGCCATTTGTAAACGTTAGCTACACTGAGAGCCTCATTCCAAAAGCTGTTTTAATCATTGCGTTCGTTTCCGATGCAGATTTTCCAAGTTTGGCACGCGCGTTGCTCCATTTCTGAGATTTAGACGTACTGCAAAAACACACCCTCCCTTTAAGCGCTCCAACTAACTACTGACTCAAGGTAGTAGATTTTGCTTCAGACTGTAGACGCCAGAGGGCAGGAAGACTCACATATGTAAACGGTTATTTCTTAATTGCATTCATTTGGCCGTAGCAATGAAACTATCGATACTTTTTGATCACTCATATATATATATATATATATATATATATATATATATATATATATCAGTGGCGTGCATTCAGGGTAAGCTAGGTAGGCGCCGCCTACCCTAATAAAAATCTTATTAAAGATGTTAAAGACAGTACGGTATTTTTCAGAGTAATCTGCAGTACATACCCACTAGCCAGTTATGAAGTTTATCATTAGCTACTATAATTATATAATATGTACAATTTGTACATATAGTGCGTGTGCTCGAACCCAGTATCGCTTACCCTGTAGACGTACGCACCGCACGTCACCGACATATATATATATATATATATATATATATATATATATATATGCTGCAAACCCACACGGAAAAAGAAAAACGATTCCAAGGCCTTTCGTGTATTCAAAGCTACACCTCGTCAGGGAATGAAGATAAAAGGCGAGAAGCCCATAAATATATACAACGTTCAGGAAAACCAAAACAATTAGCACATACTTAACAAGGGTTAATGAGAGGCAAAAGAAATTTTAACATGATGTCGTCAATGTTATACGTCCCCGCACTGTTATTGAAAGTGTTTTTAAAATGAATAAATGCACATTCTAGAATATTTTTTCTATTATATCTCTGTTTTTAACAAGCGTTTTAGAACTATCCACGTGATGCTATGGTTACATCTATACATATGGTTAAATAAAGCATTGGAAGTATTAGCTGTTGTACACGCATATTTATGCTGTTTTACCCTAATATCTAACGTTTTACCGGTTTGGCCTATATATACTGAGTTACATTGTGTACATCCAATCAAATACACACAGCCAACAACATTATCAGGGCTATTCTTTATTAGGCGTGATTTAACAGTATTATTATACTTAAAGATTACATTAATGCCAATTGCTTTAAGTACAGTTGGAAGGTATTGAAAATTAACATGGTAAGGTAGGCTAAGGATATTTTTACGCTGAAATTCCTTTACAATTACATTTTTATAATACCTATTCTTGGCTTTCTTAAGACAGTTATCTAAAAATGAAGTAGGATAACATAATTTAGTACCAATATTCATGATATTGCATAACTCGGAATCTAAAAATTCAGGACTGACAACTCTCAATGCTCGAAGAAACATAGCAGAGAAAATAGAGGATTTAATCGAAGGATGATGGTCAGAATAAAAATGCACATAAGAGTTATTATTAGTAGGCTTACGGTAGACTTCATATTTGAACTGATTAGAGCATCTCCAAATTGGCTATGGGAAATCCCCTTTCACCTGTACTAGCTAATTTATATATGGAATTTTTTGAAAGTAGAATTTTGCCTACGATTGTTAATTTTAACCTGGTTTGGTACAGGTATATGGATGATATTTTATGCTTTGGCCTAATAATTTGGATGTGGACTTATTTCTTGGTAGGCTCAACAATTTAGTCCCATCTATTAAGTTTACAGTTGAAAAAGAAAATGATGGAAGCCTATCTTTTCTTGATCTAAAAATTTGGAGATGCTCTAATCAGTTCAAATATGAAGTCTACCGTAAGCCTACTAATAATAACTCTTATGTGCATTTTTATTCTGACCATCATCCTTCGATTAAATCCTCTATTTTCTCTGCTATGTTTCTTCGAGCATTGAGAGTTGTCAGTCCTGAATTTTTAGATTCCGAGTTATGCAATATCATGAATATTGGTACTAAATTATGTTATCCTACTTCATTTTTAGATAACTGTCTTAAGAAAGCCAAGAATAGGTATTATAAAAATGTAATTGTAAAGGAATTTCAGCGTAAAAATATCCTTAGCCTACCTTACCATGTTAATTTTCAATACCTTCCAACTGTACTTAAAGCAATTGGCATTAATGTAATCTTTAAGTATAATAATACTGTTAAATCACGCCTAATAAAGAATAGCCCTGATAATGTTGTTGGCTGTGTGTATTGATTGGATGTACACAATGTAACTCAGTATATATAGGCCAAACCGGTAAAACGTTAGATATTAGGGTAAAACAGCATAAATATGCGTGTACAACAGCTAATACTTCCAATGCTTTATTTAACCATATGTATAGATGTAACCATAGCATCACGTGGGATAGTTCTAAAACGCTTGTTAAAAACAGAGATATAATAGAAAGAAATATTCTAGAATGTGCATTTATTCATTTTAAAAACACTTTCAATAACAGTGCGGGGACGTATAACATTGACGACATCATGTTAAAATTTCTTTTGCCTCTCATTAACACTTGTTAAGTATGTGCTAATTGTTTTGGTTTTCCTGTACGTTGTATATATTTATGGGCTTCTCGCCTTTTATCTTCATTCCCTGACGAGGTGTAGCTTTGAATACACGAAAGGCCTTGGAATCGTTTTTCTTTTTCCTTGTGGGTTTGCAGCATTTATTCATTTCACGTGTTTATTGTGAAATTCATCCCATATATATATATATATATATATATATATATTTTAACTGCAAACAACACACAGTATAATTAATGCAAAGAACGACGTTTGTGTAGAAAAGCGTCCGCACAAGATGAGGAGAGAGAACGAGCAAATTTTTCGTTCTCTCCTCATCTTGTGCGGACGCTCTTCTACACAAGCGTCGTTCCATGCACGGTCTGTATATATATATATATATATATATATATATATATATATATATACAGACCGTGCATGGAACAAGGAAATCTTCTGGGAAAATTAAATTCACTATAGTCGGAATAAGTAATGGTAAATGACAAACACTATAGTTTTTTAGTTTTTCATGATGTTAGCCCAACGTGGGCAACGAGTCACTCGCAAAGAGGCCCAAAAATATAGCTTCCCTCACCAGCTATCTGCAAAGCAAATAGGATCCAGCTTTAGGACAGAATCTAAGGTTTAAAGCAGCCGAGCACAACTATATTCAGAACCTCAATATAAGCAAAAGACTCGTTGCACTCACGTCGGATTGAATACATTAAAGAAAAAGGGGATAACTTGTATTTTTAGCCAAAAACCAAAACTTAAACCTCAACTGGCAATTTTGAGCGTCCACTTTTCAAGGCACATAACCAGAGGCAGTTCTTGGACTGGTGCATTGGGTAGGTAGAATATTATATATATATATATATATATAATATATATTATATATATATATATATATATATATGCGCCTCGGTATATATATATATATATATATATATATATATATATATATATATGCGCCTCGGTGGTGTAGTGGTTAGCGTCGCTGACTACGAATCCATCGGCCCCGGGTTCGAGACCCTGTGACTGCCCGGCGCGCAGGAAAACCCAGCTGTTCATCCTTTCACACAATAAAGAAAGTGGTTGATAGATAAATGGGTACCCTGGGTGGCCTAGACGCTGGTGTAGTAATATTATTAATTTTTGTTTAATAAAGATTATGTTTAATAATAAATGTAATTACGATAAATTATGTTTGTTTATTTTAATATCTAATTAAGAATCTAAATAATGTTTGTTTATTGTATTTAAATTGAAATTATAGTAAAATTGGAATAGTTGGCACGCCTGAACATAGGCTCGAGAGAGTGGACTACCCAAAAATGCGCCAGTTATTCGAACAGCGCGATCTGTGTAAGGTGTAATAATGTAGTCGTAACTGTAAATTATTGTCTCTCCGACGTAAAATATTATAATTATATCTCCCACTCGCGTCCACCCATTTATTAAAAGTCATTTCGGTAATTAAATAAAGTATAAGAAGTGTAATTAGAGTGTTAATTAACCCCCTTCCCCCTTGCATTAGGCTAACGGTTTTCTGCTAGCTCAGCCGGCTACCATATTTATAAAGCATTTATAGCGAAAAGAATGTAAAGATAAATGATTAACTTTAGAAGTAAAATGGAATAAAGAGTATAAGGTTAAAGAAATAAGAAAATATAATAATTAAATAAAGTAAACACTACACTGGGCTGCAGGTGGGGCGTGGTTCGGATTCCACGTTAAACTGTAGGTCTAAGGTGGAGTGAAAAGCTTAACCTTCGTCAAACTGAACAATTCGGGCGGAAGCTAACCAAAGCTTAAGGTTATAATTATATACCTTTATTGAAATATATATATATATATATATATATATATATATATATATATATATATATATATATATAATTTCAATAAAGGTATATAATTATAACTATATATGTATATAAGGTACTTACCGCAGTTGAGATTCCAATGCATTGCAATTTTTCATTACGTATAGTGTAGCTTTATTTTTCTTTTTTAGCAAAATGTTCAATTGTTCATACTAAAGACTAAGTGATTTGTATTTTCTCGCACCCCCTCCCCAATCCCCTTGTGACGTCATACACCATTCGCCTATCAATCTTCTTCCTTTAACCCCCTCCCCAAATCGTAGTTTCTTATATTTCTTCATACGATATGGCTTGATAAATAATGAGCGTAAACGTACAAAATGTATCGTTTAGTAGGAAAGTCCGCGCGCTGACTATATGTACATTTACTCCGTGTTAAAAATGGTATATATCAAATCCGCCACACTAGTTGAATTTATATTATACATTCAAGGTAGGCAGGGCGTTTTAGGTTGTAATAGCTAATACGAAAAAAAGAAATCATATGATATTGGATTAAGAGGGCGCGATCGACAGATTTTGTCTAATTGCGCTAATTTATATTGATATATTTATGCTTCTAAAGTTTGACAAAATTGATGGTCAGGCAAAGCCTGGTATCCGGCTAGTTCTTTGCCAACAATTCATCCCCAACAATTCATAGCCAACAATTCATAGCCGTGTACAATTCAAGCCCACAATTCATAGCCAGGAAAATTAATAGCGGCTTTAACTTAACCTTAAAAAGTTATTTAAATTACAGAAAGAGAGAAATAAATATAAAGATAAATTGAAAAATACTGACTATGAATTGTTGGCTGACATATAAAATTAAGAAGACGAATTGTAAATACAAACTTGTAAATTGTAAATTGTTACAAATCGTAACCTTAAAAAAAGTTACTTAAATTACAGAAAGAGAGAAATTACAGAAATTACAAATTGATAAATACTGACTATAACATATAAAATTAAGAATACGAATTTTATGTGACGTCATTGAAGTCCTTGAAACATAAATACAAATTGTTTAGTTTTCTCAACTGTTCCGCAAGAAAAACAGTGTCTGTCTCTTATTCAAGCATTGTATGAGCCCACAATGTCTCTTACTTATTTGGAAACTGAAAAAGGACAACGGAAATTAATTTACGATGGCCATTGCTTTTACAAAGACAAAAGAAGTGATGAGAGAACGCACTGGAAATGCGTAAATTGCCAGAAGACGAAATGCCCAACTCGTCTGACTACAAGCAACAATGAAATCGCAAAAACATGGAAAGGACATAATCATCTTGCTGATGCTGCAAACGTAGAAGCCGGTAGTGTTATTGACAAAATACGCCATGCTGCTAAGTGTATAAATGACACTCCTGATTCAATATTATCCAGCGCTCTTGTAGGATGTAGCCAAGCAGCCGCCCAAAAACTTCCAATGCCCCAAAGCATGAAGAGAACTATAAGGCATATCAGGCAGCAGAATAATTCGGCCCCAGCTCTCCCATTACATCGCAGTGATATTGTTTTCACAGAAGAATACAAGACTACGTGTAAAGGAGAACAATTTCTACTTTACGATTCTGGCCCAGATGAAAACAGACTGATAATTATAATTTTTGCTACGAAATTAAATATGAAGTTACTAGCACAGTCTGATCACTGGTACGCTGACGGAACCTTCAAAACTGTGCCTTTATTGTTTCATCAACTTTATACCTTACATGGCTTAAAAGAAAATAAATCTTTGCCTCTTGTATACGCACTGTTGCCTAATAAATCAGAAGTAACGTATACAATGCTTCTACAGCAGCTAAAAATATTAGAACCCTTAGCTTCCCCATTGACTATCACTATCGACTTTGAAAAAGCCATGATTAACGCATGTGAAAAAAGAGTTCTCAAATGCAAAACTAAGGGGTTGTTTTTTCCATTTTTCACAGTGCATCTTTAGAAGTATTCAAGCTAACGGATTAAAACAACGCTATGAAACAGACGCCAGTTTTGCACTTGATCTTCTTATGTTACCCGCTTTGGCATTCGTACCCCTCCAGGCCCTAGTAGATGCATTTGAATCCTTGTGCGATAGCAATATCTACCCTCCAGAAGCGCAGGGTGTTCTGAACTATTTCGAGGATACTGGATCGGTCGTCCATCAAGGCACCGTAGACGACCACCTAAATTTGAACACGAAATATAGAATGTGTATGAATCAGTTTTAATGGATCTCCCTAAAACAAACAACGCCGTTGAAGGATGGCACCGAGGATTTGAAACGCAAGTTGCAGCGCACCATCCAAATATTTGGAAATTCATAGAATGCCTTAAAAAAGAGCAAAATTATAACGAGATTCAAATAGAGCAGTACTCTTCTGGACGCACCATCACTCAAAAGAAACGCTATAAAGAGGCGGCTAAACGTATAAAAAATGTTGTTGAATGTTTTAGAGATGTGGATATCCTTGATTATCTGAGACGAATTGCGCATAACCTATCTTAATAATTATTCTTAAAATTTTTTACCAAATTTCCCCACTTGTAACTATTTCATGTTTACTCTTACTACTAATAAATGTTTACTCTTAATTTCTTTGTATTAATCTTTTATTAAACTATTAATTATTAAATATTATTAGTAGTATTAAAAACCCATTCAAAAAATCAAACTTTTTTTAAAATAAATTTTTGCTCTTACTTTCTTTTACTCCTAAATCTTCCTAGCTATTAATTGTTGGGTATGAAATGTTAGGTATGAATTGTATACGGCTATGAATTGTTGGCTATGAATTGTTGGGAATGAACTGTTGGCGAAGAATGTTCCGTAATCCGCAAAGCCTACCCTTCCTACTCTATAAAAACGCCTCTGCACATAACATGTCAGTTTCATGGGGATCGAACTCAGAATGGTCCCCTGAGGTTTTTTATGATACACACAGACCGTGCATAGAACAAGGAACTCTTCTGGGAAAATTAAATCCACTATTAAATTAAACCCTAGATCCAGGGCCGTTTCCTGGCATAAGCAGACTAAGCGGCCGCTTAGGGCCCCGCTGCTACTAGGGGGCCCCCAGACAGGCTTCCAAGTCATAGCTCAGTGGGCAAGAGTAGGAGTATAGCTGGTTATTATTAATATTATTTATTATTATTATATTATTATTATTATTATTATTATTATATATTATTGTCGTATTAATTAAAGTTTTTGTATGAGACAAATGTGATAAAACGGAGACAAACGAAATGTTTTGGTCGTTATGTGTAAATAACTATTGTGAGATCTTATTTCTATATTATTTAACTTTATTCTTACTATATGCTTATACTTTCCTAAATGCTTAATTTTTCTAGTATTGTAAAACATTATTTCACTAATTTACTAATTATTAAGAGATTTTGTAACACTTTAAAACCTAGGATTATTTTCGTTATGTTTTCAAGTTTATTAATTCTTTTCTCATCTTTTTCAGATAATGTGAATTTTGTTGGTTAAAACCTAAATGGTCTGATTATTTGAATGTATCTGATTAACGTTACAAATTATTATTATTATTATTATTATTATTATTATTATTATTATTATCATTATTATCATGATTATTATTATTTAGCAGATTAGTTGTGGTTAACTAGATGTGACTTCGTGCATCTTGGAAAATGAAACGACATTATCCATCAGGAGCTGAAAAACGGAAAAAGAAGAAAATAGAGGAGGAGAAGCTTTCCAGTAGCACAGGTGAGATGTGCCACTTGTATATTCTTATGATTACAGTTCAGGCAACTAGGTTAGGTAGACCATCAAGCTAGGCAAGTGCTCAGGAATCATGTAGAGTGAGCTAGTCTCTGTAATATTTATAATATTTCGAAATGTGAAATTTAATGGATCACATCACCTCAAATTCTGTTCACACAGATCAATTAAATTATCAAACAAGATAAGAAAGAGTATTTTAGCAAAAATTAACAGAATATGTAATGTTATGTTCTTCTCAGGAGCACTACTGAAATATTTGGAAAAGCCATCCTCAAACCTCAGCAAGCCTGAGGCATCATGAGCCAACAACAGGACCATCCTCTATGCAACCAAACACCAGTAGAAGTAGAGCCTGATGAACCAACAAGTGGTCCATCTTCTGTTCAGCTTCAAACACCACACACAGGCATTTCTACTGAGCAACAAGAACCAAGATCTGCTCCGCCGCTTGATCCGTATGACTGGCCAGTTCTCCTGTCAGATGCCTTGAAGACAGATCTGGTGTCTCGAGGACCATTTCAAATCAGTCCAGATTTCACATTCCCTAAAGAGAGGACGGTAGAAGCGTTCATTACCATTACATGTACAGAACATTAATTAATGGGGAAAAAATAAAGCGAAGCTGGCTGATGTACTCTAGAAGGAATGATGCTCTTTATTGCTTCTGCTGCAAGTTGTTTTCAAGGAAGTCGTACAAACTAATTACGGATGGACTTTCAGACTGGATAAACGTTGGTTCGCTTCTGAAAGGCCATGAAAATAGTTCACAATATGCAGATAACATGGCAACATGGAAGGATCTGGAACTGCGGCTAAAAACTGGGAGGACCATTGACCAAACTGAAATGTCATTAATGGAGGTAGAGCGAAGACGCTGGCGAGACGAAATATTCTCACACGTTGTAAGTATAATCCAATCACTGGCAGAAAGAAACCTTGCTTTCAGGGGGTCTTCCTCTACATTGTACAATCGAGACAATGACAACTTCTTGAAGGAGGTTGAACTGCTTGCCAAATTTGATCCAGTGATGAAACAACACATCAGCAGAGTCGAAAGTGGCCAATATAGTCATTCAAGTTACCTAGGAAACATCATTCAAATGAGCTCATTGGGTCCATTAGTGGGAAGATCTTGGATGCCATTGTTGCAGAA
This sequence comes from Bathynomus jamesi, assembly GCA_023014485.1. Classification (NCBI taxonomy): domain Eukaryota; kingdom Metazoa; phylum Arthropoda; class Malacostraca; order Isopoda; family Cirolanidae; genus Bathynomus; species Bathynomus jamesi. Next base: position 29,526 of record JAJOZX010000540.1, read on the forward strand.
ATAAAACAAGCTAAATATTACTCACTCATTTTAGACTGCACTCCAGACATAAGCCACCAAGAACAGATGTCGATTATTATCAGAACTGTTAAAATGGGTGAAGTACCAGAAATAAAAGAATACTTATTGGGCTTTCTTGAGGCTTCAGAAAGTACAGGCCTGGGTTTATTAGTTCTGATTCTGAAGAGACTAGATGAACTGAATATTCACTTTGATGACTGCAGAGGACAGTCATATGACAACGGAGCGAACATGAAGGGCAAGAACAAAGGTGTTCAGGCAAGGTTATTAGAGAAGAACTGTCGTGCACTCTATGTTCCATGTGGGGCTCACACTCTGAATCTTGTAGTGGCTGATGCAGCTAAAGCTTCCACAGATGCCATTAGCTTCTTTGGCAACGTACAAAAATTGTACAACCTTTTTGCAGCAGCTACACAGAGATGGACAATTCTAAAGAAGCACGTGAACATAACACTCAAGTCTTGGAGTGAAACCAGGTGGGACAGCCGGCTTAAGAGCATTGAGGCTGTGCGATACCAGGGCCACAACATCAGAGAGGCCCTGTTGGAAGTCAGAAACAATTCCACAGATGCCATAGCCAGGACTGAAGCACAAGCACTTGCAGAGGAGGTAGGGTCTTATCGCTTTCAGATTTTCACAGTAGTATGGTATGACATTCTTCTTGCAGTTAACCATGTGAGCAAACTTCTGCAGTCTCCTACAATGCAGTTTGATGTGGCAGTCAACCTCCTCACAAAAGCAAAAGACCCACTCACCAGCTACAGAAACACAGGTTTTGTTGCAGCACAAGTCGTAGCAAGGGACATATGTGAGGAAATGAATGTGGAGGCTGTGCTGAAGGAGAAGAGGCCAGATCCACAAAAAAAGCACTTTGCTTACGAAGGTCCTGACGAACCATTTACAGAAGCCTTAAAGAGGCTGGAAGTCAAATTTTTCAATGTGGTGGTGGATTGTGCCATCGTGTCAATAAATGAGAGATTCAAAACATTAGATGATGTGAGGGACATATTTGGGGTTCTCCTAAACTTCACCACAATGAACAAGGAAGACTTGTCCTGCAAGTGTGAAAAGCTCTCTAAGATAGTGAGCTCTGGAGCTGACTCTGACATTGATGGAAGAGAACTGGCCCTCGAAATTAAGAACTTGCCGACTTTACCTTCACGCAACATGACTACATTGGAGCTTCTCTCCTTCATTCATCAGAAGCAACTAGAGGAACTATACACCAATCTCTGGGTTGCACTAAGAATTGCCTGCACTCTACCTGTGACAGTAGCGTCAGCCGAGAGGAGCTTCTCTAAGATGAAGCTAATCAAGAACTACCTCAGATCATCAATGGGGCAGGATCGCCTCAGCGGCCTTGGCATCATAAGCATCAACCAGGACGTTGGCAGGGAGATTTCATATGATGATGTTATTGATGATTTCGCCCAGAAAAAAATCTAGGAGGCAAAAATTTTGAAGATACAAACTGTTCTGTATAACTGTTAGCTATTACACGATTGTATCGTAGTTAGTAATTGTTTGGTAGTTGATAATTGCATTATTTTTTTATACATAGTTCTGTGTCATTTATTCTAAATAATGTATAAGCTAATTTTCAGGAATTTCACGAAGAGTATTTTTTCTGTTTGTCTTCTGAAAGTACATATTTGTTGTTTTGGACATAAATGTTTCATTAAAATTGTTTCATAATTGTTTTTTATTAACACAGCCATTTTTTGTATGTGTGCTGAGGTGATGTATGATAGTAAGGCGTGAGTTGGTGGATGGAGGGGTTGGGCCTCAAATGGGTATACCGCTTAGGGCCCCCTAATGGCTAGAAACGGCCCTGCCTAGATCACTGGTTCCCAACAAGTGGGCCATGGCCCACTTGTTTGTCTTTTAGCATCATGTTAATAAATGTTAATAAAAAAATTTGCTTATTAAACCTTATGTAAACATGATACCAGCTTAGCAACATGGGAGGTGGGCTATGAGTTATTCGAATCGGCTGTAGTTGGCCATCGCTTCCAAAAGATTGGGAATCACTGCCCTAGATCCTGCCCCAAAGCTGGATCCTATTTGCTTTGCAGATAGCTGGTGAGGAAAGCTATATTTTGGGGCCTCTTTGCGAATGACCCGTTGTCCACGTTGGGCTAACATCATAAAAAAGAAAAACTATAGTGTTTGTCATTTACCATTACTTATTCGAACTATAGTGATTTAATTTACCCAGAAGAGTTCCTTGTTCCATGCACGGTCTGTGTGTATCATAAAAAACCTCAGGGGACCATTCTGAGTTCAATCCCATATATATATATATGGATAGTTAGATAGATAGATAGATAGATAAATAGATAGGGGAGAGAGGGTTCGTTCGCTATTGGGGTACCTTCGCCATACCCACATTTAGACAAAGTAGCTGCTTATGCGCATGCGCAGATCTATTTAAGAAACAAAACTATCATTATTTCGTCAGTTTGTGACAAGTAAAAGCGTAGGTTCTACGTGTTAAAGCGCAGGTAAGAAAAAATTATTTTGTCATTTTATGAGAGATTTATTTAGGGGCACCTTCTCCTCTGCTCTCCTGCTGGCGAAGGTGCCCCCAGGAGAATCTAAGTGCTGTTCGAGTTAAGAGACTCTGCCCTCTTCAATGCTCATTTTCAGGGCAATAAATACATTGTAATTTTTTCGGTATTTTCTACTCCCATTTTGTCAATAATTTCCTCTACATTAGTTAGCTTCGAGCGAAGGTGCCCCTAAATATGGCAAAAGTACCCCTATAAGGGGGCACATTCGCCATCTTGATATTTTTAGCTGAAATACAAAGAAATGTCTATATTCTGACAAGATATTGATGACATGCGTGCTTCACCCCATAAACTTTTAAATAGTTTTAATATCCACTTCTTTCATCAATTATATAAAGGGTGGCGAACTAACCCCGCTCTCCTATATATATATATATATATATATATATATATATATATATATATATATACACACATTCAACTGCAAAGAACACGCAGTATAAATAACGTAAAGAACGACGCTTGTATAGGAGATATTCCGCGCAAGACGAGAGAGAGAGAACGAAACAAATGAAAAAATGAGGTAACCACCCGGGAATCGAACCCGGGATCTTCCGATTGCCGGTCAGATGCGATACCATTACACCATGGGCCTCACTCTTCCAAATACCGTAATTCTTCTACATACTCGCAGAAACCAATGCCCCAAGGGGGCACCTCCCGCATGCCGTAACATTATATACATTCAACTGCAAAGAACACGCAGTATAAATAACGTAAAGAACGACGCTTGTATGTAGAAGAATTACGGCATTTGGAAGAGTGAGGCCCATGGTGTAATGGTATCGCATCTGACCGGCAATCGGAAGATCCCGGGTTCGATTCCGCGTGGTTACCTCATTTTTTCATTTGTTTCGTTCTCTCTCTCTCGTCTTGCGCGGAATATCTCCTATACAAGCGTCGTTCTTTACGTTATTTATACTGCGTGTTCTTTGCAGTTGAATGTATATAATGTTACGGCATGCGGGAGGTGCCCCCTTGGGGCACTGGTTTTTACGAGTATGTAGAAGAATTACGGCATTTGGAAGAGTGAGGCCCATGGTGTAATGGTATCGCATCTGACCGGCAATCGGAAGATCCCGGGTTCGATTCCGGGTGGTTACCTCATTTTTTCATTTGTTTCGTTCTCTCTCTCTCGTCTTGCGCGGAATATCTCCTATACAAGCGTCGTTCTTTACGTTAATATATATATAATATATATATATATATATTTAAAAAAATCGCCCCCACCAGGATTCGAATCCACCACCTCTTGAGTTAGCCACTGTAGTGCGACGGGATAAAAGTTACTACAACCTGACATATATTTAAACAACCGAGGAAACGCTTTCGCATAACGCATAACCAGTGGTGTAGTGCTAAATAAAGAAGTGAGGGAACGCATTTTGAAAGTGTTACTCAGATGCGGGGGGGACAATGGCGAGCGCGGCGAGCCCATACAGCTGGGGGTCCGGGGGCACTGTAAGCCCCCCGGGAAATCTTTTGAAATCTGACCAATTTCAGAGATATTTTGAGGTCATATGCACTGGATATTAGGATATATTCCAAGGTTGAAGATGCAGTATTTCCAGTGTCATTAGATATACGACATCCAGTACGATCAATAAAAATAGCTAACAACTGGAATGATTAACTAAAAAAGTTAACAACTGGTACGCCGTGGTGACTGTTTCATCAGATCTTTATAGGCTAGCATTGCTCAGTCGAAGCTAAAGAAATGAAACAGTTAATGATTCTTCTCATATTTCTTTCTAGGGGTGGGAATTAAAATTTCATGACGTTAGAGATTTGTAAGTTCGGATTTATTTGAAATAGTGAGGGAACGCCGTTCCGTCTACCAAAAAAGTAAAGGAACGCCGTTCCCACGCGTTCCCACAGCACTACACCACTGCGCATAACGCTTTCGCGTCCAGAGGCATTTTACGTGTTAACCCTCCCGCACTCGAGGTAGTAACCATCGTGTCATTCAACCTAGCTGGTGCAACGCTGGGATCCCATAAATGGAATATCATGCATGAACACGCACGACTTTTCGTGTGTGTGTGTGTGTGTGTGGTGTGTGTGTGTATGCGCTGTTCCATACGGTTTTATGCTCCTTCCTTAAATAATAAAATAATTAAGAAGGAAAAATGTTGATTGTGAGATGGGTGGAAAGGAGAAAGGTATTAAAGGCGTTTGAGGAAGATTGATTTCACGATTAAAAATCACCCCCTCAATATATGATCAGTTATTCCATTTAATTTTTTCGAGATTAACTCCAATTAAGTAAAATAAAAGACCTAACTTTCATTACACTTTCTCTTTGTATTGAAAATTCTTATTATTTAGAAACGTGTCGGAAAAAACTGAATTTAAAGGGGACTTAATTAATTAATTATTTAATTAATTAATTAATTAAATTATCGTGCTTTGAACTGAATGAGGAACATTTCAATTATTTATGATATGGTTCCATAAATAAATGTATTTTCCAACGGGTTACCAGTTATAATGTATTTCGCATTGGTCCCCATTGCGGAACTTTTGGGATATATATATATATATATATATGCGCCTCGGTGATGATGTGATTAGCGTCCCTGACTACGAATCCATCGGACCCGGGATCGAGACCCGGTGACGGCAGCCGGCGCGCAGCAAAACCTAGCTGTTCATCCTTCCACACAATAAAGTGGTTGGGAGATAAATGGGTACCCTGGGTGGCCTAGTGGTTAAGACGCTGGGCTGCTGGTGGGGCGTGGTTCGGATTCCACGTTAAACTGTAGGTCTAAGGTGGAGTGAAAAGCTTGACCTTCGTCAGAATGAACAATTCGGGAGGAAGCTAACAAAGTTTTTATATATATATAGTGGACCTAGTTTTAACCGTTTTAAGGTGATAATGATTTAATTGTATGCAATGATTAATTGATGCAATGACTGATTGGTTATTAATGAAAGGCTGGGTTAAATAATTTATGATGTCAGACAGTATCACCGATTGTAATAATTGGTTATTTGATTAGATCCACCATACTATTGGAAGTGACCGAAAAGGCAGCGAGGTCACCAGCTTGGGTTTACACCCAAGCAAATTAATGTTAAGGTTATAAAAGACACCTTATGGGTTTTGTAGTTTATTATGAAAATAAAGCCGGTATTTATTCACTGTGATATAACAAAGAATTGACAGTAATTAATTGGTAGTTTTACGTTATGCTTATGGCATAGGCTTAGCTAATAAGATGAAATGTTAATAGCTTAATTGACACGTAATAAATAATGTAATACTCATCGATGGTATGTAAATGGCATGCGACATGTAACATTGAATGGGCCTAGTAAATGATATAAAGAATGCACGTACGTTTGGTACATTGAATGGAATACTTGACCCTGATTAAGTAGGCTAAATAATTGCATGGATGCACAAGGAATAATTGATGCGGCCTAATAATAATGGATTGAAATGCTTGCACAAATATCATTTATATACAAGAACATTATGTGATGTTAAGTGATTACGTCAAGAGAATATTTAGTTAACACATAAATATATGAATTGAACATAATAACGGATGATACGCGGAATAACGGTATAAAATTGACACTTGAATTGGATGACAGGCCTACTGCGTTCTTTCACGAGAGTCAGTTGGAACGCGTGATTACACACTTTGGGAGTATAGCCTACCGTTCGGCGGTAGGCTAATGTAAGCTTCACAAGAGTACTTAGAATAGGAGGTACTTATCTTAGCCGGACGATGTAACGCTTGAAGGTGGATTGGAGAAAGATCTATTACCGAAAACTCGAGTTGTCGTTGTCCGTTAAGCCTCTTGAGATGATGGATGTAGGCTTCGTTCGGAAGCCTGAGGTGATGTTACTTCTCGAGATGCAGGCTGGCCTTATGATCTTGCAGGAATATATCTCGAGGAATGTGGAGAAACTTGAAGGCCGACCCGGCAAACCGCAGGCCCGAAGCGATTCTGGTTGGGCCTCGAAAGATTGCTTCTGCAGGTGGTCGGTAGGTCTTACTTGATGATAAATTGTAGGCCTTGAAGAAAGTAGCGGCCGCGGCCCCTTGGCCAGGGGGCCGGAAAGCGGTTGATGGACGTTGCTCACGTTCGATGTTGTGAGTACCAGTGCGTGAGAGAGAGTGAGAAAGAAAGCAAGTGGAAGCTTGCTTTTATACGCAGTTCCTGTGACGTAGAACTGTACCAAATCTTAAGAAGACGCTTTGTGAGCGCGTCCTTTAGTTGATAAGGATTTGCGTTCGCGCCCTGGGGGAAGAAACAGACTCTCCATTGTTTGTCTCTTGCCCACGTGTGTTTAAAAACTGTTTGATGGTAGCGTGGAAGGAAAGTATTTCTGTCTATTTGTTGGTCTATTTCTGGTCGATCCGCTACATATATATATATATATATATATGTGTGTGTGTGTGTGTGTGCGGGGTGAGACAAGGCTCCTTGCTCTTCCCTATGCTGTTTAATGTGTATATATTGCTGGATTAATTGCTTCACTTAATGAGGCAACAGTGGGATGTTGTATAGATAACACAAGGATAAATAACTTAGTTTATGCCGATGATATGGTGTTAATAAGTCCCTCTGTTAAAGGTTTGGATCGGCTACTAAAAGTCTGCGAAATGTATTCGCAGAAACATATTCTTTTTAATGTTACAAAAACTAAGGTTATGCAATTTCATCCTAACAGCTGTAATCAGCCAGCAGATATTAGGTTTAAAATGAAAGTTGAAGTAATTGAGAAAGTACGACAGTTTAAGTATTTGGGTCAAACTATTACCAGCTCCTTGAGTGATGACTCAGATATAAGGAAACAATCGCGAAGCCTTTATGCTAAAGCGAATATGACTATAAGGAACTTTCGGTTATGTACAAGTGAAGCTAAAGACACTCTCTTTCGTACTTTCTGCAGTAATATATACGGACAGCAACTGTGGGTAAATTATAAAAAAGGTTCTGGCAGAACCCTAAATTTGCTGTACAACAGGTCTTTTAGATTCTTACATAAATTATCCCCGAGATGCTCAGCTTCGCAAATGTTTGCTGCCCGCAATGTCCCGAGCTTCCCGGAGGTAACAAGACGTGCTCAATACAGTCTAATGCAAAGAATTAAAAAATCAACCAACCCGATTATCCAAGCTATCCATGAGTCCTGCCGTTTATCCTCAAAACTATGGAATTCTTGGTACGAAAACGTCTGTCTGTAGGTCCACTTAACTCCGACATTACTGTATTATTTCTAATCAATTGTATATATTTTTATCCTTAGTATGTGAACTGTCATTGTATTAATAATATTTGTCATATGGACTACAGTCTGCCAATAAACCTTTTCATTTCCAATTTCGTAGCAGTATATACTGTATATTTTTATTTTTCTGTCCCGTTCTACATATGTATATATTTTCGTCATCTCGCCTTCTCTCTTGATTCCCTGACGAGGTGTACTTCTGAATATATAAAAGAGAAAAAGGCTCTCTTGCGCTCTCCACCTTACATAGCCAGGTACACCCGGCTCATCTGGTACCGTCCTGAGCCAGGCATCTAGTGTTCTCTTGAAGACTTCAACTTTGACCCCTGTAACGTTTCTGAGGTCCTTTGGAAGCTGGTTAAAAAGTCTTGGCCCCCTGACAACCAAACTATTTTCCTTCAGTGTTGAGGAGGTCCCTTGTCGGGCCTTCAATTCGGGAACACTGTCTACACATTCTGCCTTTCCTATTTTCTAATGTTGTTTGAATGGTAATGGGTTTAGTTTTAGGTTTGGTACCAGTTTTTCGATCATTTTCCATATGTAGATTATGGTGTACCTCTCTTCTCTCCAGGTTGCACAGATTCAGTTTACGTAGTCTTTCCCAGTAGTTGAGTTCTTTGCAGCCATCAATCTTGGCTGTGAAATGTCTCTGCGTTTCTTCTAGTTTATCAGTTTCTTCCTTTTTATATGGGGACGCCAAAACTGAGCAGTATTCAAGTTTTGGTATAATCAGTGTTTTTAGCAGGGGAATCATTACTGTCCTGTCGCTTCTTTTGAAAGTTCTTAGTACCTGTCCTGCGACTCTTTTTGCTTCATTTATCGCTATCTGATTTTGTGTTTCGTATTTCGCATCATCGGTCATTATTACCCCCCGATCGATCACTTTTGTGCTTCTCTGAATTTCCCGTCTATCTGGAGCATAATATGCAGTCTGTTTAAGTTCCTCTTTTCTACCATATCTCAAGAGCTGAAATGTCTCGGTGTTAAATGTCATGTTGTTGTCTTCTGACCATTTGTATATTTTGTTCGTGTCCCTCTGCAAGGCCTCCACTTCATTTACATCGCTGATTTTTCTGCTGATCTTTGTATCGTCTGCAAAGGATGTTACAATACTGTTGCTGTTTACTCCGCTGTCTATGTCTGTTAGCATGATAATGAACAGGAGTGGGGCCAGTACTGTCCCTTGTGGTACCGGGCTGCGTATTTCCGATCGGTTCTGATGATGATATACTTTGAATTTGGACGACCTGTAGACGTTCTCTTAGGAAGTTGTAGATCCATTTTCCCACTTTTCCTGTTATTCCCATATATTTCATTTTATGTGCTATTATACCGGAATCACATTTGTCGAAAGCTTTAACAAAATTTGTGTATATGACGTCGTCGTTGTCATTGCCTTCCAGTGCATCTAGGATATTGTTGTTGTGTTCTATTAGTTGTGATAGGCATGATCTACCTGATTGGAATCCGTGGTGATTTTCGTTCAATCTTTTCAGTGTCTCCAAGAAGTCATAAATTTTCTCTCTAACTATTCTTTCAAATGCTTTGGTGCGGTGGGACGTCAATGACACTGGTCTATAGTTCTTTGCTTGAGATCTGTCCCCTCCTTTATACAGTATATAGGGACAATGTTTGCTCTTTTCCAGATGCTCGGTATTTCCCCAGTGTCTAGAGATCTTCTCCATATCCAGTATAAAGGTGTAGCTATTTCATTTTTGCAATTTTTAATCAATAATGCGTTCCAATTGTTCGGACCTGCAGCTGAACGTGGTTTCATTTGTCCTATAGCTTTCTACATCTTCTGGGATGAAATCAAAGTCTGTTATACACTCTTTTTGCAATTTCTCTTCAAAGAATGCATCAATGTCAGGTATCGCTTTGTCACTTTTTGGGGTACTAAAAACTGATTCATATTGGGCTCTCAATGTTTCAGATATTTCTTTTGGATCGTCGGTTAGTTCATTATTTCTCTTCCTTATGGGCTCAATAGCGGCGCGCGTTTTTGTTTTCCTTTTCGCATAGCTGTAGAAGTATTTTGGATTTTCCTTTATTTCTTCTACCGCCTTTTCCTCTTCCCTCTGTATGGTCCTTAATCAGGGCTTGTATTTCCATATCGATACCCTCCAGTTTTTCTTATATCACTTTCTTGACATTATCTCCGCAGTTGGCTAACTTCGCCTCCACTCTCTTTCTTTTGCGGAATATTCTTCTTTTGCTTCTCTAGCCAGCTTCCCTTTCCTTTTGGCTGTGATTTCGGAGCATATTTTTTCTAAAATTCTCAGCGTTTTTTCTTCCATGGTTGTTAGCATTTCTTCAGTTGTTTTATTCTCTAAAACTGTTCTCCACTCTATTTGGGCCATGTGCAATCTGATTGCTTCCCAATTTATAGTCTTGGAGTTTAAGTTAAAGGCCCCAAATTTGCTTCTTTCCTCAATATGTGTATTGTCTTTTAATGTTGTCGTCATATTTGTTGATACCTGGATCAAGTTGTGGTCTGAGATAATGGTTGGGGTTATTTTTATATCAGCAATCAAGTTTGTGTTATTTGTGAATACCAGATCTAGGCAGTTATTTTTTCTGATATTTTCTGTTATCTCCTGTGTCAGCATTAACTCATTTGTGAGAGCCATCAACTTTTTTGCCTGCTCCTGGTCTTCTCTTGTGTATATATATATATATATATTTTTTTTTTCTATCCACCTTTTTGTATTTTATAAATGGGAAGTTAAAGTCTCCGCAGATCATTTTATTGGGGGATGGAGGGTTTATGGCCTTTATTAGGTTTCTGATATCATCAATGGCCTCCGAGAATTTTTCGGTTGGAGTGTTTGGAGGTCTATAGATGACCATCAGTATCACGTTTAGTGTTTCTATTTTCACTGCTAGGAGTTCCACAAAGCTGTTTGATTTACTTATTACCGTCTCTGTCATATGACCTTCAGGTACATATATAGCACAGCCACCTTTACGTCTCGCTGTTCTATCCGCTCTTAGTAATTTGAAGCCCTCTATATTTATCTCTTTCTTATCAATACAATGTTCGCAGTTTTCACAATTTCCTTGGCAATCATTAAGATGAGTTTCTGTGAGGCATGCGATGTCCGCCCTTGTTTCGTCGATAAATCCTTTCAGGTACAAAACTTTGTTGAGTGATTGATTTGGTCTTATTCCTTGAATATTAGCCAGGACAATATTTATGTTCTCTGTTTTTCGTTGCCCCTTGTGCATTTTAAGTTCGTTTTCCTTCGGTATCGCTTGTTTCGTTGCCCTATGATCCTCCGAGAGAGATCCGTTTCCGCCTACCTGTTCTGGTAGCTTCTTGCCTGGAAGCGGTTTGGCTCGGGGGTTTCCAGCTGCGTCAACTGCATGCGTTGGATGACATTTAGCAGCCGTATCGTGTCTGCGATATTGACATTTTTTTTTGGTTCGCTTATTGTGTTCCTATTGTTATTCCTATTGTCATTTAAACTTTGTCCTTTGTTCTTTGGGTCCGTCGGGAGATGTTGATAATAACATTTTTTCGCGTATTTGCAGGTTCCATATCTTGCATAAGTCCTGCAGATGTCCGGGTGGCAGAATTTGCATGTCTCCAAATTTACAATGACCATTATTATAGAAGAAATTGCATATTGGGGATGTTCATATATACATTGTCCTCTTTTAAATCTGCAATTATCTTTTATATAATATCTGCATATAATTCCTTCCCCATATTTGCTCGTGGCCTTTGTTTTTTGCTCCTTATCGGGGGACAGTTTCACTCCGTTTTCTTGATCGCCCTCTTGTCGTTTCCTATTTGTGCTATTTGTGTTAATGTCCTTCGTTGCCCTTATACTATCTGTTGTCTTTATACTCTCATTCGCCTGCATGGTTTCGGCCTCGTTATGTGACGGTATTTGATTTTTTCTCTACTTCTCCTTTCTTCGTTTCTTCTGTTTTCCTCTGTTCTTTATTCAAACTTTCCTCTTTCATTACTACACTGACCCCTTCGTTACTACACTGACTTCCCCCCCCCCCCCCGAATTTACTTGACAATGCTGGTACGACCGTCTCTTATCCTCTTATCCTGAAATAGGAGTATGGGCAGAATGGTGTCCTCTATATGAAATATAGAGAACGTGAAATACACATAAATAAATTGTAATTATAAAACTCAATTATTTACCCCCACCACTCAGTTGCTGTCTCTGTATAGGGGGCTTGTCCGCCCTTGTATGGCGTACGCTTCTAATGTATGGGGTGGCTCAACCCACACAGCTCTACTTCACCGGGTGGAATCAAAAGATTTTCGTCTCATCAATTTTCCGCCTCTTACTCACTGTCTTCAATCCCTTTCTCTTCGCCGCAATGTTGCCTCACTCTCTCTTTACTATCACTCTTATAACGGACACTGCTCTTCTGAACTCTCTTACTGCATGCCTCCTCCTTTAAGGAGAGCACACAGTATCAGACTTTCGATACATTCTCACCTCTTTTTCTGTCCAACTCTCTAACGCAAGGGTTACCTTTGGTTTGCTTCCGCTCGAATTATTCATTCTGAACGAATGTCAAGCTTTTTACTCCACCTTAGACCTACAGTTTAACGTGGAATCCGAACCACGCCCCACCAGCAGCCCAGCGTCTTAACCACTAGGCCACCCAGGGTACCCATTTATCTACCAACCACTATATTGTGTGGAAGGATGAACAGTTGGGTTTTGCTGCGTGCCGGCTGCCGTCACCGGGTCTCGATCCAGGGGCTGATGGATTCGTAGTCAGGGACGCTAACCACTACACCACCGAGGCGCATTTAATCGATATTCTGTTTTTCATCTACTCACCGGTCTACTCTGGAACAATCTTCCTCAGTCCATCTTTCCCCCTGTTTTTGACCTCCAATCTTTCAAACGCAGTGTATGGAGACATTTATGGTTCCCTCCCACTGGAAATAATTTTTAATTAAATTATATTTCAATATTTCTCAAAAGTTAATCTTTTAAGTTTAAACTATTAAAAACTAAAACTAAAAATAAATTAATACTGAAATGGAATGAATAATATTACTGAAAATTGACTGTAATGTGTAGTGAGTCCTCTCAGTCACAATTCATTATTTACTTTACTTTATTCAATTTCTCTTATCATTGCTCTTTCTTCTCTTTACACTCGCTTCACTCTACTTTATAAACACGGGCAAACGGGTAGCCATGGCCGGCATTATGATTTCGAACAAAGAAAAGAGACCGGGGATAAATTACACACTATTATTCACTATTTACTGACTTTTTATTTATGCCGAAATACTTTAGATGAACGGGGTAATGCGAGGGCGGAATTAGCGGTAACATTTAATCGAGGAGAGAGACATAATTAATATTTTAAATAAACTATAATATTCTAATACGACAGGCCACCAAATCGGGGCAAACCCCGTCCAAAGACTGAATTGCCAAAATTGGGCATTTTACTCAGCCTCCAGCTTGGGCACATTTCAGATGTTGCCAATTTGTATTTTTATATTTTTAATTTCAAACAAAACATTATCAATTTCTTATTTACATACAAACCATAATTAAATTTCTTATTTAACATTATTTTCTTCTTTATTAAACAAAACATTATTAAATTCTTATTAGACATGACTATCTTTATTAAAAAACAAAATATACCCTGCAAATGGAATTTTTATTATTTTTTTAATCTATTTTTCTGTCAATTTTATTCCAATTTATTTTATTTCAAATTTTACATTTTATTTAATTTATATTAAGAGTATTTTATTCCCGTTTGTTTTATTTCATTATATTTTATTTTATTCCAGTTTATTTTATTCCATTTTATCTTATCCCAGTTTACTGTATTAATTTGTATTATAATTCTATTCTAATCGTATTCTAATCTTTTTTATTGAAGTTTATTGTATATCAACTTATTTTATTCTATTTTATTTAGTTCCCGTTCACAGTATTCCTTTTCGTTTTATTCCATTGTATTTCATTTTATTTTATTCCAGTGTATTTCATTCCAGTTCACTGTATATTTTAATTTATTTTATTCCATTTCTCTTTACTGCAGCTTATTGTATTTAATTTAATTTTATTACAATCTTTTTTATTCAAGATTATTGTATTCTATCTTATTTTATTAATTTTTATTTAATTCAAGTTTATTGCATTCTATTTTTATTTAATTTTATTATATTCCAGTATATTTATTCCAGGTTATCTTATTCTTTTTTATTTTATTCCAATCTATTTTTTCATGTTCATTTTATTTCATTTAATTTCATTACAATTTATTTAATTCCAGTTTATTGTATTCCAATTTCTTTTAATTCATTCTATTATTTTCCTATTTTATTACAGTTTATCGTATGCGAGTTTTTCTATTCCAGTTGGTAACGAAGCAACTAACGTGGATGCCAGAATCCGACTCGTTCCGGCGGTCCGAACCGAACCACTCCGAGGGCTCCGGATCGGACGCAAACGATATTTACAAGAATCACGACGATGAAGATGCTGAAGATGATGGGATGGGTTCGGGAGTTTCTTTACCCCCCATTGTGAAGATCCCGCAGTTCGAAGGTAAAAATACTGTATATTGAAACTATGAATAATTACACTCATCAAATTTTCTCGTCAATGATTATTTTTTATCATTAGGCTGTATATGCTCTACCAGTATGTCTTTTACGTGCATACCGGCAGAGGGCGTCTATGACATACGACAAAACTTAAAAAGGGCGTTGTGTTGTCCTACACTGTAAACAGTAAAAATAATCTATTATGACATGTAATATGGAACGAAATGGTTTAAACATTTCATGTCATGCGGAACTTCTTTACTCGCTGCACGGTAGAATATTAAACATTTTCAGCTAACTTTGCTTCCAATAAGTTAGAAATATGACTGTCAATTTAACAATTAGTACGATACATACACAAAATTATTTATTTCATACAAATATTAAGTATTAATGTCCATAAAATAAATGTACAGTTCTCTGTATAGAAGTTAGATTTATACTATGTATAATACATTTTTTTCATTCTAAAATTTCAGGTACAAAACCGGAAGGTACTTTGATTCAAGCAAGTGCTAACCAGCATTTGTCTTCATCTTTAACGGCATCCGTGTTATGTTTGATTTTGCTCATAAAGATCGTAGAAAATCTTTAAGGAAATGTGAAGCGAATTTTATACATGGTTCATTCAAAAGAATTCTAGTTTAATGGAAATTTTTTCTTTAGGAAAAAATTTATTTCCTCATACATAACCTTCTCGCCTCATCCTTTTCAGTTACCAAGTTGGTTATTTGAAAATTATATATTACCTTCTAATTAAGGTATCCTACAATTGATTCGAGCAATAAGGGTGAGCAAGACTTCTAATTATTATTACTTTTATACCCATTAATTAAATTAGAAATTGGATGAATTTTAATTAAAATTAATTAGTATAAAAAAAATTTATATAAATATGTATATTCCAAATTCGACTTGAGTTACTCATCTTTTAAAAATAATGGTCCCAAGCATTGCCATCAACTTACACTATGCTCGTATTTTCCTCTCTCTCTCTCTCTCTCTCTCTCTCTCTCTCTCTCTCTCTCTCTCTCTCTCTCTCATTCAAATCATCTGTAGCTCTGGCAC
>JAJOZX010000540.1:50000-207500 GCA_023014485.1 Bathynomus jamesi
CGCAACCTTCTGTGCATAGAAGTATTATCTGCTGTTGTGTCAAATCACTCAAAACAGACGTTTGGAAGATCATTTCTTTCATATAAAGAGTTATTTTTCATTAAAAGAAGTTATTATATCCTCTCACAAAGAGATTTGATACCCAAAGGAAGGAAAACTTCCCCTAGCGTGCACTCTCAAAAAGAAGTTTTAAGTTGTAAATTTAGAAGGTTTTATTTGGAGTGAATGCGTAAACGGCTCTAATCGGTTTTAAGCGGGGCACGATTGAACGATGAAAAACGGCATTAAACGCTCATGTGATATGGGATTTAAATATATTAAAAATTAAATGTCGGTGAAAATAATGGTATTATGCTTAGATCTATCCTGAAAACAATTTGAAGGTTGTGATATTGTTCACTTCCTTGGTTGTGGTACAGAAAATGTTTTGTTTTTTGTAGTTGGTACACTGTAAAGTTGTTTCATACAGACCACCGTTTCTAAAAGTGTCACTGTTCCATTTGCACTGAATATGGAACGACTTTTAATAAATTAAATTTTTTATGTCGATATAAATTGATTGAAAATTGGTCTAGAAAATAAAGATACTCCAACGGCTTCAATGATGGACCATCGTTTTACAAATAACTCGCTCTATTGTTGGCTCATGCGGCAAATGGAGCAGTTAAAATTTTAGAGACGGTGGTCTGTATGGAACAACTTTTCTTCACAGTGTTGTAACAGCTTTTCTTTCCATACCGATTTTGATCCAATTATACCCATTAAAAATAAAATTGACTCAGAATTGTTCCAGAAAGGAGGAGTGGATCACCATTTTACCAAGAAATCGTTCCATATTCGGTTAAAATGGAACAATTAAATTTTCAGAAACGGAACGGTGGTCTGTATGAAACAACTTTACAGCGTACAGAAGAAAATAAGTTTGGGAAGTCGCTGTATTGTAAGGATACTGCAGAATTTGTGTTTAAAACATATCCAAATATTGTTTGTCTTTTCTTTAAAAGCAGGATTAAAAATGTTTTATAGATTAGACTAGGTTAGGATAAGTCAAGTTACGTCAGGTTAAATTAAATTAGGTTAAGTTAGGTTCAAAGTATTGATGACTGTGAACTGTTCAAAATTCTGGGTTATCTCAGCGATGACATCGTAAGGAACTATGATTTTAACCTAATTTGAACTATAACCACACCTACCATAACCTGCGTGACCTGACTAAGCCTACCTTAACCTAATCTAACCTGCGTGACCTAAGCCTACCTTAACCTAATCTAACCTAACCTAACCTAAGATAACATAACTTAGCTTAACCTAACTTCAAGGTATTTTTTTTGTGTGTGGGGGGGGAGGGGGTGTTTTTCGAGTGTTGTCATTTATGTAATAAATTTCAAGAGTTGAAATGACACCTGTAATTACATAGACCTTAATTAACCTAACCTAAACTAAACTAAGATAGACCTAACTGGTTGTCTCTAACCAAGGGGCTCTGCACCTTTGAATTCCACTAAAAACTGAGATTTAATTCACTGATTTTGTGTCCATGACTTTTTGTACCTGACAAAATGCATTATCTAATAAACATGTTTATAATGAGGTCAACATGGTTGTCATGGAAACAAAATTTCACGAGGTAAGATAAACAAAACCAGTAAACAAAACTAACAGTGAAAATTTAAATTACGGTATATATATATATATATATATATATATATATATATATATATATATATATACAGACACCAAAGGGTAAAATAAAAAGCGATTTCAAGGCCTTCCGCGTATTCAAACCCAATGAAGAAAAGAGGGAAGAGGCAAGAGGCAGAATATATTATATATATATATATATATATAATACACGACAGATGATATTACGCAAGCTATAGGGAAACTAAAAGCACATCCTGCGGCAGGACCGGGCAAATGGAATGCCACACTGATCAAAAACTGCAAGAATGCAATCACTGAGCCCCTATATTGGATATGGAGACGATCACTAGACACTGGAGAAATACTGGGCATCCTGAAGAGCGCGAACATAGTCCCAATATAAAGGAGGAGACTGATCCGAGGCCAAAAACTATAGGCCACTGTCGCTTACATCTCATCTCACTAAATATATGAAAGAATAGTTAGACAGAAAATCTATGACTTTTTGAAACTCTGAAAAAATTAAATGAAACCAACATGGATTTCGGTCAGGCAGATCATGCCTATCACAACTAATGGAACACTACAACATTATTGATGAACTTGAAAGTAATGAAAACTATGATGTAATATATACACAGACTTTGCCAAAGCGTTCGACAAGTGTGACCATGGAATCATAATACATAAACTGAAATACTATATAGGAATAACAGGAAAAGAAGGGAAATGGATATATAATTTCCTTAGTGAGTGGCGGCAAGTCGTTACAGTAAAAGCAGTATCTTCATCAGAATCAGAGGTCCTCATCTCAGTACCACAAGGAACAGTATTAGCTCCACTACTCTTCATAATCATGCTGAAATAGATGAGGACGTTACCAGAGACAGCGCAATAACATCCTTTGCTGATGAAACAAAGCTCAGTAGAAAAATAAGAAACCCAAAGATATAGGATCTCTACAAACCGACATGAACAGAATCTACAAGTGGACGGAAGACAACAATATGAAGTTTAACACTGAGAAATTTCAACTGTTACGGTACGGAAAAAGAGAAGACCCCAAATGGACAGGAAATTCAGAGAAATTCTAAAGCAAAAGATTTAGGAGTTTTAATGACTGATCATGCGAAATTTGAAACACGAAATAAGACAGCAGTAAACAGAGCAAAGAGAATAACTGGGCAGATACTGAGAACTTTTAAACGAAGGGATAGGAATATAATAATTCCTCTACTTAAAACACTGATCATACCCAAATTGGAACAATGCTCGGTCCTAACATCCCCATATAAAAAAAAAGACATTAGACAGCTAGAAGGGATTCAGAGAAGCTTCACAGCCAAGATCAATGGATGCAAAGAATTAAATTACTGGGAAAGGTTACGCGAATTAAACCTATATTCACTGGAAAGAAGAGAGAGATACACCATTATTTACACTTGGAAAATAATGGAGAAACTAGTCCCTAATCTTACGCTGAACCCAGTAACTCCCCAAACAAGAGTGGATAGTAGAAAAGGAAGACTGTGTCGTGTTCCCAAATTAAAGGCTAGACAGGGAACATCCTTAACCCTGAAAGAAAATAGTTTTGTTGTGAGAGGACCAAAACTGTTTAATCAGCTGCCCAAAGACCTAAGGAACACGAGTGGTGTTGCGATGGACATTTCAAAAAAGATTAAATGCCTGGTTCAGAACACTCTCCGACGAGCCGGGCGTACCTGGCTATGTGAGGTGGAGAGTACAAGAAACCAACTCACTACTTCACCAGGCCAACTCGAGAGGAGGGGCGACAAGCTTGACCTTGTGAAATGAGGAATCATCACACGGAACATTTGAAAGGAAAGGAAAGGTGCACACACACACACACACACATATATATATATATATATATTATATATATATATATATATATATATATATATATATATTATATATAATATATATTATATATTATACTGCTCAGACAAGAGAGCTAAGAGGAATCAACAAAGATTAACAAATATTAATAAAGGGAAAAAGGTATTTTAAGAACAGAAATTCCCTTTTATAATTTCCCGAAGTCTTAATGAGGTTATTTACAAGTATATATATATGATTGCACATTTTAAAATTTTCCTTTTATTTGTTTCTTTACATTTTAAAAGAATTTTTGAACCGTAAAATCTTTCTGGTATTAGCTAGAATAAAACCACTAAATTTATTACTGTTCAATAAATGTGAAACGCGTATCCACTGAAGTTGATAAAATACTGTATATAATCCTCCGCACGTAAATCTACATAGAATAAAAGCGAAAATCCAAAGAGTTCTAAATCTTAGTGTCTCGTTTTCAATTTAGACTTAAGAAGACAATCCAGATTTTGAATTTATAGAATTGTCACACATCTGAAATTATTTCCGTGCAGCAGTTTAATAAATAAGGTTTATCTTTCCAACTTAGGGGCAATAAGTACGTGAGACCTATAATTTAATCTTAAAAAGAATATATATATATATATATATATATATATATATATTATATATTAAAGCTTTGTTAAGCTCTGTTAAAGGTCTGGATCGGCTACTAAAAGTTTGCGAAGTGTATTCGCAGAAACATGATATTCTTTTTAATGTTACAAAAACTAAGGTTATGCAATTTCATCCTAACAGCTGTAATCAGCCAACTGATATTAGGTTTAAAATGAAAGGTGAAGTAATTGAGGAAATACAAGAGTTTAAGTATTTGGGTCAAACTATCACCAGCTCCTTGAGTGATGACTCAGATAGAAGGAAACATTCTCGAAACCTTTGTGCTAAAGCGAATATGGCTATAAAGAACTTTCGTTCTGTACGAGTGAAGCTAAAGACACTCTCTTTCGTACTTTCTGCAGTAATTTGTACGGACAGCAACTCTGGGTGAATTATAAAAAAGGTTCTGGCAGAACGCTAAATTTGCTGTACAACAGGTCTTTTAGATTTTTACATTACCCCCCCCATTTTACAGAGAATCTCATTAAGTTTTTTCTGATACCAAATTTTGACAAGTTTTTTAGAAATTCCAGTGTGTCCGAAAATTATCTGTACAATTTCATCTTTTAATAAAATTCTTGATAACACACGTAAAATTCTTAAACAAGATTATTTAGAATCTGTATTTTCAAAGTTTCTTTTATTAAAGTAACGTTGTTACAAACATTCGATATGTGCACCATCAGTGATTCGCAAAACATCCAATCGATAATCCAAATGTTGCCATGTACGCTGCAGCATATCCACATCAATTCGCTCAATAGCAGCTATGATTCTTGCTTTTAAATCATCAATGTCTGTCACCCGCGTATTGTAAAGAAAAAACTTGTCAAAACTTGTTATCAGAAAAAACGTAATGAGTTTCTCTGTAAAATGGGACAACACTGGAATTTCTACACTTCATGGTTGACTTTTAATAACAGCCAAAAATTGTACAGATAATTCTCGGACACCCGGTATATATATATATTATATATAATATATATATATATATATGTGTATGTACGTATGAGTGCGTATGTCTGTGTAAAATAGTTCGTTATTTTGTGTGTGCTTTCTTTGAAGGGGGTAATACGGACGGAGGAAATCAAGAGTTTGGGTAATGAAGGAGAAAAGTTTGGGAACCACTGCGCTAAGCTATGGAATTCTTGGTACGAAAACATCTGTCTGTAGCTCCACTCAACTCCGACATTACTGTATTATTTCTAATCAACTGTATATATTTCTAACCTTAGTATGTGAACTGTCATTGTATTAATAGTATTTGTCATATGGACTATAGTCTGCCAATAAACCTTTTCATTTTCATTTCATTTTCATATAACTGCTGAAATCCTAAAAAAAAAAGAAACCCCGACTTTTGCAACACCTCTTATGACAAATGCCTTCTTTGAAGAAGAATTATAATGAGGAAACGTAACTAATTTTGAATTTACCTCATAAGATATATCGCGAGCTATATGACAATGCTTGAGTGTTGAGCGCTTAACCTTAGAAACGTAATAGAAATACTGTACACTCTCAAAACTGTTTAGTTATTTTGACTCAGATTGGTGTCAAATAAACTACATGGATCACTTAAGTAGTTAAAATTACCACATTTCTTGGATAATTTCGTATATAAGAAAATCTCTTTGATTTTCCTTTTTTCAAAACTACCCAAGTGATGTAGTGATTTCAATTACTTCATTAATGAGTCAGGACTTATCTCACACTTATTTGAGTTAAAATAACTAAATATTTTTTTTTATAAAATAGCATACTCGTTGTTGAGAAGTGTATATGATAATGTATAATGTATTAGTTTTTTGTGATTTATATCTTGCCAATAAAGCTTATCATTATGATCATTATCATAATGACAAAACAGAGGTAATCGTACAAATATACAAATGTAGATGAGATAATGGTCTTCTTCTTGTAAGCTGCAAATAGATGCAAAGTTGCAAAATAATTTTACATACCAATGAAAGAACTTCCAAGAATTAAAACGCATAAATTTAAATATACATATTAAATTAATAATGCTATATCGTGGCCAGTGGCGTGTAGTAACGCCACTTCCCGTTGATCAGCGTTCAGACTATGTAGCGACCCTTTGTTCGGATCCCGAGTAAAGTGGTAGGTCTCCTCCATCATATGACCTTGGATGTCGTCAAGGAGATAAATAATCCCATCAGCCTATTAAGTGAATATTCTCAATTTTTTTTATAATGCAGGAAGGAGGGGCCAAGGGCGAATGCCACAAAATCGGACTCCCTTCCATGAAAGGAAAAGCATAGGCTAGAACCGAAATAAAGGTCTTTGAGGCTCTTAAAAAGGTTGACATTCTTTTTAATTTAAAAAAAATTATGTATTGTACAAGAATGCATGCATGTATAATGAGGAATAGAGGGAGAAGTGTGTGTGTTTGAAAGCATGCCAGGACTGCTCACAGGGTAGATGAGACACGGCAAAAGATCATCCAAAGAAGACAGTGAGAGGAGAAACGGGAGTTCCAGCACAACCTGTGTCTTGCCTAACGTCCCCCCCCCCCCCACGGAGTACTTCCTTGGTTCATTGGTGTCTACAATCTCCTATTTACTCTCTCTTTCTCTCTCTCTTTTCTCTCTCTCTCTCTCTCTCTCTCTCTCTCGTGGTTAAATTAAAAGTAAGTTCAGGAGTCCTGCTCGTAATTTAAAAGTTCCAATTAACATATTACGAGAAGTTGAATTAAAGGACTAAAACCGGAATGAAAAGATCGTTTTATTGGAACGCAAGAGTTTCATCTATTTTAAAGTCTTGATTGAAAGCTTTTATTTTTAAATAAATTCACCTCTTATTTTGGCTTCATTCTCTTAAATATATATTTAACTAATTCCTTATTCCTTTTTTTATTCGTTTTAACGAAGAGTTACATTATACGGAAATATAAACTGTTAATTGTATTCAATTTAACTTAGAGAAGAGACATTTCTTTTAAAGACTTCAAATGAAAGTGGAATAAGTAAAAATTGAGAACTCGTTTGGATAAATACTGTCTCCAAATCTTTTCAAACACGAATGCTGAACGTTCTTTCTATGAAAATAATAAAAAATTAACACTAATAAGTAATTAAATAAAGAAAATAAATAAATAAATACAAATCAATTTAATAAAATAAAACAAAATTATTCCCATTTTGCTATATTCTTCTATTTCAATTTTGGTTTCATTTCTCAGTTCCAAACTTTTCCTTGTATTTCTTCCTTTTCAGACTACATTTTGTCACAGTTCTAAAGTAGCAATTCCGTTGGAAGAGCAAATATAATAAAACTTTGGCCACGATTGAAATTCACTGAAAAACTTTTCGTTTTGGTGATCTCCGATACGCGTACATCAGAGTTTAAAAGGGTTTCTGATTTTACCGGAGAGAAGTGAACAAAATTGTTTTAATACTCTTAAAGTTGTTTATGACTACGAGAGAGAGAGAGAGAGAGAATATATTGGATAAAAATTTATAAAAATAATTTCTATTTAATGCACACCTACTTTATATTCCGCTAAAATGTTCTTTGTTTAACTGCTGAAAATGGCAGTTACAGATAAATGAAACGCTGAGTTTTCTTTAATAAATAAATTTAATTATTCGCTCTCTTGTTCCTTGTTATTTATAATTTGTAAAGTTCTGAACTTCCGTGAAATCTTAAGTAAATAAAATTTCGCAAGATATGAATATTTTAAACAGTTTTGTTTCGTATTACATGTCAAAATAGGTTAAGGAAAATTCCTCTCAGAATTAGATTCCAAATTGGAGACCGCAAACCGAGAACTAACTGGCTTTCTTACCCTTGATGAACCTTGGTTTTGCTTCCGCCCGAATATTTCGTTTTAACGAAGATCAAGCTTACTGCCCCACCTTAGACCTACAATTTAACGTGGAATCCAGAACCACGGCCCACCACGGGTGGTCAGAAACTATAAAGTCCTTGCCCAGACTCGATCTCACGACCTCCAGCAGCATAGCGTCTTAACTACTAGGCCACCCAGGATACCCATTTATCTACGAACCAATTTTTTTTTTTTATGGAAAAATGAACAGTTGGGTGAGCTGATGGCCGTCTGCCTTCGCTGGAAATCGAAACCCTGGCCGGTGGATTCGTAGTCAGCGATGCTAACTGCTACACTACCGATACCAAAGAGATATACGAAAAAGGGAAAATGTTAGAAACCCTTTATTACTTGAAACGTTAAAGCTATAAGAAAAAACATTTAGATACTTCAATTTGAAGGTTCTACGAACTTTCCTCTTTACAGTGTGCATTGTACATAGTTTAAACACTTCCAACTACAAAATATAATTTAATTTATAAAATTATTTTATATTTGCTTGGATGTAAAATAATCTGAGAAATTAAAATTCTCTATAGTCCTTTTCGTGCGATCAAAAATATATATAGGTTTAACTACCTTTTGTTTTTTCTACAGTAGTATCCTATAACCGTATAACGTGAATTGTATAAATATATATTAGTTACTCAAATAAATTTCACTTCCTTATGTTTTCTATGAGTTGCCCTCTACAGAACGTTTTCTTAGGTAATTAAATGCATAACTAAATTATATTTATAAAGTTCACAGTTTTACTTTTATGCAATATTATAAATCGCTCTATAAAATATATGGGTATATTTTTTAACATTCATATATATATATATATATATATATATATATATATATCTAAGGTCATATGACGGAGGGGACCTACAGTTTTACGTGGAATCCGAACCACGGGTCGCTACATATCTGTGTGCAGAGGACGGTCTCCCACCCAACTACTACCCAGATCCAATGTCGTTTAACTTCGCTGATCTCCGGGAAGCGTATATATATATATATATATATGAAAATTATTTCACGAAAGTAACACGTAAATAATATTTATGGTGAAAATAACCACGAAGGAAAAAGGAAACACAGAATGGCGCTCAAGCACTTTCGTCTAATGACATCCTCAGGAGCAGTGTTCCTGAGGATGTCATTAAACGAAAGCGTTTGAGCACCATTCGCCTACACCAATGCTTCCAGATTTGAGATTTATAAAATATATCCGAGACCAGTCCACTAACCATGGCTTCTATTATCTTATTGACTGACTCACCAAGCCTAGTGATAAATCTAAATACAAAATTGCGAATGACACTGGCACAGTTAGGCATCTTATCGACTACAAACAGCATACTGACACTAGAAGGAGCACCATTTATAAATCTTGGAGTTCTTAATAAACTTCTAAAACATATATGCAACATATAATTTTCTCAAATTATACATCCTGGAGTTCCACCACAAATGAGCTGTATACATTGGAGAACAAAAGGTTTTGAACAAAATCAACTTAACATCTAATGTACACATATGAAATTTCCTAACCAAAGTACGAGTATTTAACCGAGCATATAAATGTCTACATTGCCTTAGAATATCACAGTCATCTGAAAGCCTATCAGTTAGTATGTGGCAAAGATTCTGGGTTACTTCTGACAGCACCGTACCATTCAATTGAAATTCAGGAAATTTCAATTATAATATAATTAATTACATTATAAAATATATATTTTTTTTCATTTAGGTAGGGAATGGCTGCGAAATTAACAATAGATGAGAGTGTGAGCTTGGTTTTAATGCCTGGAATACCAGGTACTACGAGGGCCACTCAATATATTTTGCCCCACCTTTTTTTCTTTCTTTCCAAGTTTCCTTGTAAGTTCCAGGAATTTTTTACACAAGTAGTTACATACCTATTTTACAAGTTTTTATTTTTCCATATAGTCTCCATCCTTTTCTACGGCTTTCCTCCACCTCGAAACAAGGGCCTTTATTCCTTGCTGGTAAAAGTCGTCTGGGTTCCGCTGGAGCCACCTCTTAACCTCTCCAACAACCTCATCGTCACTCTGAAACTTTCTTCCACGAATAGTATCCTTCATTGGCCCAAACAAATGGAAGTCTGAGGTGCCAGATCCGGGCTGTATGGAGGGTGGGGTAACACAGTCAAGCGCATTTTTGCGATGGCCTCTCTTGTTTGCAAACTGTTGTGTGGTCTTGAGTTATCGTGCAAAAGAAGGACGTCTTCCAGTTTATACTTCTCTGGAGTCTCTGTATGGTAGCAATATAATGAGGGATCCCGCGTCTTAAGGTACCTAAGCGCCAAAATTAAAATTCGCCAGAAATCGCCTCCAAAGTTCAGCAATATTCTGGCAATAGTATCTCTGTTATTAATTGAGCTAGAACGTTCATTTTGGCTAAATTAGAGTTCTAAGTATGCTAATGAAGATGTTGATGAATTTTTGGAATAGATTTTCATATTTTATATTTTATATATATTTTTTTTAATTTTTTGATTTTCTTATTATGCCGAACTTTGGGTGCAATTTCTGGCACAGAATGATTCCATTGATTTTTCATCACTATCACTAGCACGGTAGCACGGTGAGACATTGCTGCACACGTTGATAATAGTTAGAAGCCGGGTGAATAGAATAATCCACGCAATATTCAGCAATATGAGCACGAACACAGGACGCCTGCTAACAGCAACGCGAGTCTTAAGGTACTGGTGGGATGTTTCTGTCGTGTCCCTCTCGGCGCGTGGAACGGGTGGCCAATCAGAAAGCAGAGGGGCGTGGCTGGCATGTTTTCATTGGCTCGCGCTCCTCCTGCTGTTCCCGTCACCCAGAGACCTAGCGTTCCACCCCCACCCCATCACTTCCGACCAGGTGAACGGGATATTGTGGCCTTAAGACGCGCATCATATCTGGGCGGCAGAGCCCAGTTGGCGTTAGAGGTGAAAAAAGTAGTTCGCTTCATAAGGTTTTCAACCATACTTCTAGTGTCGTAAGGTCATTATAACCCAAACCACGCGATAGAGGAAGGGTGAAAATAATGATATCCATCAAAAACACGTTTTCGCCTGTGGTGGCGCTTAGGTACCTTAAGACGCGCGACCCCTCAATTATGCCTCTGAGTTGATTGTTTGTCCTTTCTCCATAATGTCTACCAGAATCACCCCTTTCATGTCCCAGAAGATGGTAGCCATAACTTTTCCTGCAGAGGGAGCCATTTTGAACTTTTTCTTGCGTGGGGAGTCTGCGTGATGCCACTCCATGGATTGGCGTTTTGTTTCAGGTTCAAAGTGGTGTACCCAAGTCTCATCCCCAATCACAATTCGTGAAAGGAAGTCATCCCCTTCTGTCTCGTATCGAACCAACGACTCAGAAGCAATTTCTTTTCTTGGGCTTTGTGATCTTTAGTCGTTCGCGAGGAACAAACCGTGAACACACTTTTGAGTATCCCATTTGCTGAATTATCGTATTCACGCTTCCTTCACTAATTCCTAGCTCCAGTGATAGCTCCTTGCAGTGATGTAGTCGAGACCACCAAGTCCGAGACTGAGACCGAGACCGAGACCTGATCCTGTGAGACCAAGATCGAGACCGAGATCAAAGGTTCGAGATCGAGATCTACCTTCCGAGATCGAGACCCTTAAAATTCGAGACCGAGATCGAGATCGAGACCAAGCTCATGCACTTTCAATTTGTTTTACACTACTATGGAAATTAGACTATGTTAAGTATATTAATAAACTAATAGCTACTTTCTCAGATGTAGTGTGTTGAATGCAAAAAGTGTAGCCTATAAATTAACAAATGAATATATATATATATATATATACGTACTTTTTATTAATTTACTTCTTTTATATCTGTTACAGAAGGTTTAATGAACGTACCCACTACCTAGTTTGACTTGTGCATTTATTTAAAGCATGATAGGTGCTCATTACACTTAAGGAACATCAGCGTGCTCAGAAGATCTGCTGAAGTTCGACTTCTGTGGGGCCTCATTATTATGCCTCCATGGCTAAATACACGCTCAATTGGAGCATTAGAGGCAGGCACTGTTAAAACAGTCACGGCAATATTGGCCAGTGATGGGAATTTATCCCTTTTCTGGTGCCAAAACTTTATTGGAGAGCAGTTGTCTAAAATGAGATTCATCGATCTCTAAGAGGTACCGTCGCAACTGTTCCCTGCGGTTCAAAATCTTCCCAGTTTCAACGTTCTTCTGCTTGGACCGATAGCTTTAATATTTTGCCATTAGTCTCGGAACTTTGGTTTGACTCTTGAATTTATCGGTACTGTTTTCTTTATGCTGTATTTCTTGCATTATTTTTGTGTGAAGCATTTTATTTTTTCAATACATATTGGATGGGAGGATAATCGTTTTTATCACGCCACAGAGGTTGACACGCCGTTTGGCAACACTAAGTGGCCTTATAATATATACTTATATATATAATATAAATAATTCTCTATTTAGTGTTTCCATTTTCAATAAAATTAATCTGACGGGGGCGGGGGGGGGGGGGGAATGTTTTTGTAGCGCTAACCTAAAAAAATCCAGACCCACACTCTCCCGCAAGACAAACGTGGCAACTCAAAACAGGGTGACTGATTAGTGAATACTAGAGTCCCTTACTTTTACAAACTTTCATAAACATTCTGAATTGTGTCTGTTCAACCAAGCTAACATCATGAGTATGCCAATAACATGTGTTTTTCATTACGGTCTCGAGAGGTCTCGAAAGGTCTCGGGGAGAAAAACCGAGACCGCGTCTGTCGAGACCGAGATCGAGACCGAGATCTAAATAGCGGAGACCGAGATCGAGATCGAGATCTGCAAATTGGGTCTCGAGATCGGTCTCGAGACCGAGACCGATCTCGAGACCTACATCACTGGCTCCTTGCATGTGACGCGCCGATTTGATCGAATGATGCTGTTAGCACGTTGCACATTGTGAGATGTCACAGCCGATGCCGGGCAACCGCTGCGTGGCTCATCATCGAGGCTGGCTCTCCCTCTCTCCGATGATCTCACATGTTTAGACCAGCGTCCAACTGTGCGTCAATCAACAACAGCATCTCCGTAAACGTTTTGTAGACGTTTGTGAATATTTCCAACTGTTTCCTTCTCTGCGGTTAAGAACTCGATAACAGCTCTCTGTTTACGACGCACATCACTGTCAGACGCCATTTTCGAAACTGCGTTAACCATCGGTTTTATACAAGGGCATTTAAAAGCGGTTTTATACAAGGAGGAGAGGTTAAAAGTGGAAAAATCCGGTTATGTGAAGCGCAGAAAGTTCAAACTTACGGCCCAAAAGACATTTCAGCCCCATGGCCTATTATTTAGCTAAGAAAAAAGGGTGGGGCAAAATATATTGAGTGCCCTAGTACAAATCGAAGAATCGGTACAGAATTTAAATTCTGTACCGATTCATCGATTTGTTGTACCTGGTATTCCATACATTAAAACCAAGCTCACCCTCTCGTCTATTGTTAATTTTGCAGCCATTCCCTACCTAAAAGAAAAAAAAATAATATGTATATTATAGTCAACACTGAAAATTCCTATGATGCGCGACTTTTGCGCCACCCTGTATATATTTATATATTAGTGTGTGTGTGTGTGTAAGCTAACTTCATGAAATATTCAGAATTTGGGTAGGAGCTCTAGTTACTGAAAGGGATAATTCAAATTGACATATGAATTCTTAAATTATATTCCTATGTTGGGCAATTCATTTGTAAGTATTGTTTATATACTAAAGATATAAATTATATAATTTGAATTGTAAATTATAAAATATAAACCCATGCTAAATATTTATAGGGAATGTATTTAATTATTTATTTGGTAAATTATTTGACTCGACTCAGTTCCCCTCCTATGGGGTCTTATTTTTCCCAGTTGAAGACGTTACCGCCCCTCTTGGTACCCCCTAATGCAGGGTTGTCGAATCGGGGTGCACGGAGCATTTCCAGGTTTAATAGATAGATTATAAGGTTGAAAAGGTTCTAGAGGGTGGATGCAAACGCTGAAATAAGCTGGTCAGGAGGTGCACGGCCCAAAATATTAGACAACTTTGCTCTGGTCTGGTGGATAAAGGAAGTCAGTCAACTAATGAAGGACGTACAACGAAGCAACCAATTAACGAGGGACATACAACAGCTCAACCGGCCATAAAGGACCAATTCACCAATGAGACTCCGAAGTGAAGGGAAAATCCCTTTATAAATCTCCTCGTTAACGTTGTTACAGTTCCGCGCGTTGGTCTCTCTTCACACGAAGGTCAAGCTGGTGGTCTCGCCTCTAGGATTGGCTTGGTGGAGGAATGAGTTGCTCTCTTGCGCTCTCCACGGCACATAGCCAGGTACACCCGGCTCATCTGGTACCGTCCTGAGCCAAGCATCTAGTCTTCTTTTGAAGACTTCAATTTTTACCCCTGTAGCGTTCCTGAGGTTCTTTGGAAGCTGGTTAAAAAACTCTTGGCCCCTTGACAACCTAGCTATTTTCCTTCAGTACTGAAGAGGCCCCTTGTCGGAGCTTTAATTTGGGAACATTGCACATTTGTATAGTTAAATGTCTATAATTTTTCTTTTTTCCATCTTGTTTTCCCGATTTCCCTTTCGTTGACATAACAAACGTTCCTCTAAATTACTTTCAGCTGCGCCGCAGGCACTCCATCAGTAAATCGACGCTTGAGGGACACCGTGTCCATATACCGAAACGGAACTCAATTTCGAGTCGAGCTCTAAATATTATGTAGCTTAGTGTTTCTTTTTTTGTTTGTTTTTGTTTTTTGATGGGTGGGGAGTAATTCTTGGGTTCTTGGGAGTCGAAACTTCCAAAAAATATTATGATATGTATGTTGTTGTAAGGAATGTTACTCACATTGGGTTTCATGGATTAACTGCTACAGGATAACAGAATACAATATTCTTAATTCTTAATTCCTCATAATGTGTTTTCTGCATACATACAGGGTGTGTATAAAGTAACGCAGTGAAGAGACAAATCCGATTTGAACTGGTTTAAACTAGTTTCAACTTGTTTTTTAACTCGTTAAAACATTTTCAACACCTCTTATAAACTTTACTATTGAATATACTCGTACAGTTGTATACGATAAACTTAAACATGGACGAGTAATATTTATTAAAATATTACTCGTCCATGTTTACTCGCGGTAATATAATTCAAATGGGATTTGTCTCTCACTCGCGTTACTTTATACACACCCGCCAGAAGTTTGGTCTCAAACTCTTATTTCACCTCATGAAAGCTTAAAAAAGAAAAAAGGAGGAAATAAGATTGTAAATGGCTGTATTAATGTTGAAAACCATACCCCCACCAGTCAGATACTCAGATGCCATGCGCATGCAGAACATGCGCTTCGGTGGAGATTGGGGTGTGCTTTACTCTCCTGGGAATATATATAAGTGTATTCGTAATTATCCAAATTAACCGAGTTTATTCCATCTTGAAATTTAGTTCTACTTTCACTGGGCTAATCTAAAGTGGCTCTCAGTTTAATCATGTCACTCTTCTTTATTTTTATAGTGACAAAAATGGTGTCACTGGAATATATATATATATATATATATATAACGTAAAGAACGACGCTTGTATAGGAGATATTCCGCGCAAGACGAGAGAGAGGAACGAACAAATGAAAAAATGAGGTAACCACCTGGGAATCGAACCCGGGATCTTCCGATTGCCGGTCAGACGCGATAACCATTACCTATGGACCTCACTCTTCCAAATGCCGTAATTCTTCTACATACTCGCAGAAACCAATGCCCCAAGGGGGCACCTCCCGCATGCCGTAACATTATATACATTCAACTGCAAAGAACACGCAGTATAAATAACGTAAAGAACGACGCTTGTATAGGAGATATTCCGCGCAAGACGAGAGAGAAGAACGGAACAAATGAAAAATGAGGTAACCACCTGGGAATCGAACCCGGGATCTTCCGATTGCCGGTCAGACGCGATAACCATTACACTATGGACCTCACTCTTCCAAATGCCGTAATTCTTCTACATACTCGCAGAAACCAATGCCCCAAGGGGGCACCTCCCGCATGCCGTAACATATATACATTCAACTGCAAAGAACACGCAGTATAAATAACGTAAAGAACGACGCTTGTATAGGAGATATTCCGCGCAAGACGAGAGAGAGAGAACGGAACAATGAAAAATGAGGTAACCACCTGGGAATCGAACCCGGGATCTTCCGATTGCCGGTCAGACGCGATAACCATTACACTATGGACCTCACTCTTCCAAATGCGTAATTCTTCTACATACTCGCAGAAACCATGCCCCAAGGGGGCACCTCCCCGCATGCCGTAACATTATATACATTCAACTGCAAAGAACACGCAGTATAAATAACGTAAAGAACGACGCTTGTATAGGAGATATTCCGCGCAAGACGAGAGAGAGAGAACGGAACAAATGAAAAAATGAGTAACCACCTGGGAATCGAACCCGGGATCTTCCGATTGCCGGTCAGACGCGATAACCATTACACTATGGACCTCACTCTTCCAAATGCCGTAATTCTTCTACATACTCGCAGAAACCAATGCCCCAAGGGGCACCTCCCGCATGCCGTAACATTATATACATTCAACTGCAAAGAACACGCAGTATAAATAACGTAAAGAACGACGCTTGTATAGGAGATATTCCGCGCAAGACGGAATATCTCCTATACAAGCGTCGTTCTTTACGTTATTTATACTGCGTGTTCTTTGCAGTTGAATGTATATAATGTTACGGCATGCGGGAGGTCCCCCTTGGGCATTGGTTTCTGCGAGTATGTAGAAGAATTACGGCATTTGGAAGAGTGAGGTCCATAGTGTAATGGTTATCGCGTCTGACCGGCAATCGGAAGATCCGGGTTCGATTCCCAGGTGGTTACCTCATTTTTTCATTTGTTCCGTTCTCTCTCTCTCGTCTTGCGCGGAATATCTCCTATACAAGCGTCGTTCTTTACGTTATTTATACTGCGTGTTCTTTGCAGTTGAATGTATATAATGTTACGGCATGCGGGAGGTGCCCCTTGGGGCATTGGTTTCTGCGAGTATGTAGAAGAATTACGGCATTTGGAAGAGTGAGGTCCATAGTGTAATGGTTATCGCGTCTGACCGGCAATCGGAAGATCCCGGGTTCGATTCCCAGGTGGTTACCTCATTTTTTCATTTGTTCCGTTCTCTCTCTCTCGTCTTGCGCGGAATATCTCCTATACAAGCGTCGTTCTTTACGTTATTTATACTGCGTGTTCTTTGCAGTTGAATGTATATAATGTTACGGCATGCGGAGGTGCCCCCTTGGGGCATTGGTTTTCTGCGAGTATGTAGAAGAATTACGGCATTTGGAAGAGTGAGGTCCATAGTGTAATGGTTATCGCGTCTGACCGGCAATCGGAAGATCCCGGGTTCGATTCCCAGGTGGTTACCTCATTTTTTCATTTGTTCCGTTCTCTCTCTCTCGTCTTGCGCGGAATATCTCCTATACAAGCGTCGTTCTTTACGTTATTTATACTGCGTGTTCTTTGCAGTTGAATGTATATATATATATATATATATATATATATTATATATATATATATGTATGGATGAATTTCACAATTAAACACGTGAAACGAATGACTGATGCAAATCCACAAGGAAAAAGAAAAATGATTCCAAGGTCTTTCGTGTATTCAGAAGTACACCTCGTCAGGGAATGAAGGGAGAAGGCGAGATAACAAAAATATATACAACGGGACAGAAAAACAAAAAGATTAGCATATGATTAACAAGAGTTGATTAGAGACAAAATGTATTTTAACAGGCAATTGTCAATTTTATACATTCCCGCACTGTTATTGAAATTATTTTTTAAAATGGATAAATGCACATTCTAGTACAGGGTGGGCCGTAAGTTTCCATACATAGGAAAAATAAACTTTTTTTATGGACAACCATTTTTATTTATATAATATGCTCTACATGGTTGCCATTGTTTTGAAAACACATTTCAATACGTGTTCCCCACTGTTGATGAACATGCATTAGCACAGTTGACGTTATGCTTGTAATGGCGTTGGTGATACGTTCCTTTAGATGATTTATGTCTCGTATCTATTCCTGATACACCATGGCCTTCAAGTGCCCCCAAAGATAGAAATCAAGGGGGGTGAGATCTTGGGATCTGGGAGGCCACTCCACAGGACCACGCCGACCAATCCAAGCATCCGGAAACTGCTGATCCAAATACCGGCGCACGTGAAGACCATAATGAGGTGGAGCTCCATCTTGCTGGAAGTAAACTGGGAAGTTACCTTCCTCGTTTAGCAGGGATGGGAAAATCTCTTCTTGCAACATGTTAAGATACCCTTCGGCATTAAGATTTCCACTGACAAAAATTGGTCCAATAATTCTGTCACCCCATATCCCGGCCCACACCATCACTTTACCGGCACCTTGCATCTTCGTCGGACTCAGCCAGTTAGGGTTAGCATTACTTCAATAACGTATGTTTTGCCGATTAACCTCTCCATTGACGTAAAAATTTGCTTCATCAGTAAACAAGATCTTACGTCAAACGCATATTCTTAGGGTATCTGAAACATAAAAACAAACGTTTAATTTTTCCTATGTATGGAAACTTACGGCCCACCCTGTAGAATATTCCTTTCAATTATATCTCTGTTTTTAACGAGCGCTTTAGAACTGTCAGACTTGATACTATGATTACATCTATACATATGGTTAAACAATGCATTAGAATTATTTGCTGTTCTACACGCATATTTATGCTGTTTTACCCTAATATCTAACGTTTTACCCGTTTGGCCTATATATACTGAGTCACATTGTGTACATCCGATCGAATACATACAACCAACCACATTATCCGGGCTATTCTTCATTTGGTGTGATTTAACAGCATTATTATACTTAAAGACTACATTGATACCAATTGCTTATGTAAAGTCGGAAGATATTGAAAATTTATATGGTAAGGTAGACTAAGGATATTTTTACGCTCAAATTCCTTTACAGTTACACTATTATAATACCTATTCTTGGCTTTCCTAAGGCAGTTATCTAAAAATGAAATAGGATAACATAATTCAGTACTAATATTCATGATATTGTATAACTCGGAATCTAAAAATTCAGGACTAATAACTCTCAATGCTCTAAGAAACATAGCAGAGAAAATAAGAGATTTAATCGAGGGATGATGGTCAGAATAAAAATGCAGATAAGAGTTATTATTATAGGCTTACGATAAACTTAAAATTTGAACTGATTAAAGCATCTCCGAATTTTTAGATCCAGAAAAGATAAGCTTCCATCATTTTCTTTTTCAACCGTGACCTTAATAGATGGGACTAAATTGTTGAGCCTACCAAGAAATAAGTCAACATCCAAATTTTTAGGCCAAAAGCATAAAATATCATCTATATACCTACGTATACCAAACAAGGTTAAAATTAACAATAGTAGGCAAAATTCTGCTGTCAAAAAATTCCATATATAAGTTAGCTAATACCGGTGAGAGGGGATTTCCCATCGCCAATCCAAACGACATAGCATAAAACTTATTTTCAAACTGAAATTTACAATCTTTGACGCAAAGCTTAATTAACTCAATAAGAGTGTTGTATTGAACAGGGAAAGAATATTCAGAGATCTTATCTTTTAAAAACTCAAGTCGGTCATCAACAGGGACTTTTGCGAATAACGAGCATACATCAAAACTTACCAATTTGAAATTAGGGTCATTAGGAAACTTCAGTTTGTCAATAAGATCCATGCTAGTTACAATATGTGACTTGGAAATAGAGCCAACTATCGGCGTTAATAAACGTGTCCTATTCAATGTTGCTCTTTTTACAACTACCTTTCCTTCTCTCCGATCGAATTTTAGACGTTACCGTTCTGCTATTGCTCAAGCACATTCTATTAAAAACAAATTCAATTTCCTTAGAAAGTGTTATAGTGAAAAAGTCATCCCAAAATCCCTGCTTGGAAAATGATACCGTATGTTGGACGATACACTGTTTGGTGACACCAAAAGAATTATTTTAAAGAAACATCTTAATATAGCCCGCATGGAAGTGAAGAATGCCTTCAGAGAGTTCGAAATAAGAAAAGATATATTTTTTTCCACCGTTCCCCTTGCTTGGAGAAGTACACTTTTGGACGATATTTCCAACAACTTGCTTAGAAGATGCAGAACTCAGAACAGAAAATTAAACAATAGACTGGACGATTTAATTCGTAATAGTTACTGGACTAAAAAAAGTTATTTTAGTAATATTGTTAACTTGTCGTCCCATGAGCTAGACTTCAATACGAAATGTGCGTTAGTTTATGGCTTAGGATTCTCTGTCCCAAAAAAGCCCAGCACTTTACTGATTGCTAAGTCTTTTATCAATTTTGAAAAACATAGTAATATATCCAAAAGTGAGGTGACTTTAGTCAGAGGTTGTGTGTATAGTGCCTTTAATACGAGGTATGAATCGAATTATCCTTTGAGGTTTGAAAAAGCCTTAAAAACACTTAAAAATAACGATTCATTACATATTACTAAAGCGGACAAATCTAATTCGATCGTCATCATGGACAAAAACAGTTGCAGTACATTGAAAGGATGAATACTTTATTGAGTGACCGCGATAAGTACAAACCTCTAAACAGAGACCCACTGGAGGATGTTAATAAAGTGCTTAACAGAAAATTAAGAGAAATATTAAAAAATAACTATAATGGGCTTTCTAAGCAGTTTCTTAGTATCAATCCGTCACTACCATATTTGTACGGTTTAGTAAAAACACAAAGTTAATAATCCCATGAGGCCTATTGTTAGCTCAGTAGGCTCCGTAACCCATAAGCTATCTAAATGGTTAGTTACTTTATTAACGCCGTTAGTTGGGTTTATTTCCAAGTCACATATTGTAACTAGCATGGATCTTATTGACAAACTGAAGTTTCCTAATGACCCTAATTTCAAACTGGTAAGTTTTGATGTATGCTCGTTATTCAAAAAAGTCCCTATTGATGACCTACTTCAGTTTTTAAAAGATAAGATCTCTGAATATTCTTTCCCTGTTCAATACAACACTCTTATTGAGTTAATTAAGCTTTGCGTCAAAGATTGTAAATTTCAGTTTGAAAATAAGTTTTATGCTATGTCGTTTGGATTGGCGATGGGAAATCCCCTCTCACCGGTATTAGCTAACTTATATATGGAATTCTTTGACAGCAGAATTTTGCCTGCTATTGTTAATTTTAACCTTGTTTGGTACAGGTATATACGAGTAGATGATATTTTATGCCTTTGGCCTAATATTTTGGATGGGTGCTCTTCCAATATGTGCTCTACCGCGAAACTGTGATCTACCATATTCCAATACGTGCTCTACCGTGAAACTAGCCTTATAAGGCTAACTAACGAAAATATCATGACTTAACCTAACCAATCGTTAGGTCAACTATACGCCCTTGACGATTGGTTAGGTTTAAGTCGTGATATTTTCGTTAGTTAGCCTTATAAGGCTAACTAACGTACCTGCTGCTAATCCGAATAATCTAAGGTAGATCACGTATTGGAATGTAAATTTTCGCGGTACACCACATATTGGAAGAGCACCTTTGAATGTTGACTTATTTCTTGGTAGGCTCAACAATTTAGTCCCATCTATTAAGGTCACGGTTGAAAAAGAAAATGATGGAAGCTTATCTTTTCTGGATCTAAAAATTCGGAGATGCTTTAATCACTTCAAATTTTAGGTTTATCGTAAGCCTACTAATAATAACTCTTTTGTGCATTTTTATTCTGACCATCATCCCTCGACTAAATCTTCTATTTTCTCTGCTATGTTTCTTAGAGCATTGAGAGTTATCAGTCCTGAATTTTTAGATTCCGAGTTATACAATATCATGAATATTATTACTAAATTATGTTATCCTATTTCATTTTTAGATAACTGCCTTAGGAAAGCCAAGAATAGGTATTAAAAGAGTGTAACTGTAAAGGAATTTGAGCGTAAAAATATCCTTAGTCTACCTTACCATATAAATTTTCAATATCTTCCGACTTTACTTAAAGCAATTGGTATCAATGTAGTCTTTAAGTATAATAAAACTGTTAAATCACGCCTAATAAAGAATAGCCCGGATAATGTGGTTGGTTGTGTGTATTCGATCGGATGTACACAATGTGACTCAGTATATATAGGCCAAACGGGTAAAACGTTAGATATTAGGGTAAAACAGCATAAATATGCGTGTAGAACAGCAAATAATTCTAATGCATTGTTTAACCATATGTATAGATGTAATCATAGTATCAAGTGGAACAGTTCTAAAGAGCTCGTTAAAAACAGATATAATAGAAAAGAATATTCTAGAATGTGCATTTATCTATTTTAAAAATAATTTTAATAACAGTGCGGGAATGTATAAAATTGACAATATCCTGTTAAAATACCTTTTGCCTCTAATCATCTCTTGTTAATCATGTGCTAATCTTTGTCTTTCTGTCCCTGTTGTATATATTTTTGTTATCTCGCTTTAATAGCAACCTTTACAGCCAAATTGATGGGGTAGCTATGGGTTCCCCGTTAAGCCCAACACTAGCAAATGCATTTCTTTGCCATTACGAAGAAATTTGGTTGAAAAATTGTCCTAGTAGTTTTAAACCCATATATTACAGAAGATACGTGGATGACACTTTCTTAATATTTAACCATCCTTCACACGTAAAACTTTTTCTTGATTATCTTAATAAACAACATAGTAATATTAAGTACACGTGTGAAAACGAAACAAATAATAGTTTACCTTTCCTGGATGTTTTAGTTAAACGGGCCCATAATAAGTTCCATACTTCACTATTTCGGAAACAAACTTTTACTGGCTTGGGAACCAATTATTAAGTTGTATTTGTTTTATAAATATAAGATTAGTGCTATAGTAACATTATTAACAAGAAGTTACCGTATTTGTTCGGATTACTTTTCGTTAAACGAAGAATTAAATTTTTAAAACAGTACTTTATTAACAATTACTACCCTTCTCATCTATTCGATAACCAATTAAAGAAATTTTTAAATAACACTTTTGATACTAAACTCCCCGTAACTACAGTACAAAAAGAAACCAGATATATTAAATTACCTTTTTATGGTTATTTATCATTGCGTATTCGAGGTGAATTGCCAAACTACTCAAGTCTAGTTATCCCCAAATAAATTTTAGATTCGCCTTCGTCAACCCACTTAAATTATCAAATTTTTTTAAAGTTCAAAGATGAATTCCCCAAAACTGTATGCCCCAATGTTGTTTACAAATACACGTGCGACAGCTGTAAGGCTGCGTATATTGGCAGCACTCAACTCCAACTGGAGGTGCGCCTTTCTCAACATTTGGGCTTGTCAGTCCGTACCAACCGTCCCCTCAGTAGCCCTCCACAATCCGCAATTAGAAACCACAGTAATGAAAACGACCATCCCCTTCACAAAACTCAGTTTGAAATTTTAACTAGATCCAATAACCTTACAGAACTCCGAATTTTAGAATCTTTGTACATCTATAGAAACAAACCCTCCCTTAATAATAATAGCTCATCCTACAAATTACGACTCTTTTGACAACCAACCGTGTTTCACAGATATACCCTTTCTAATCCTCTGACCACCTAGTGTTCTCTTAGACTTTGCCAAGTATGGAGGTGGATGTAAACATTGTGTATTTACCTATTGAGGTAATTTAATTTTAGTTTTATAGTGATGAAATTTAATTTAATTTTAGTTTTTATAGTGATGAAATTTAAATGTTTTAATTTTGTATTGATGCAATTTTCATTTTGCTTTAAGGTTTTAATTTTAATGGTCTTAATATTGTATTGATGTAACTTTCACTTTTCAATTTTGTTTTAAGGTTTTAAGACTTAACTCACTGATGATGACAAAAGATTTGTCGAAACGTCTGATGTACAATAAATGAAAATGTTTGCCGTTGTGTTGATCCTTCTTTCATCTGTAAGCTCCGGTTCCCTAAGGAGAAGTCAATAGCTTTGATATATATATATATATATATATATATAGTTTCAAAATCCTATACTAATTGCATCATCATCATTGATGTACAAAATGACGAAACTTTTTATAACATTAAAACTGCAATTAAACAATTAAGACGAAATTAAAATTACAACCAAAATTGCAATTAAATTAGAGTTAAAATTACCAATAAAACTGTAATATAATATATATATATATATATATATATATATATATATATATATATGTATGTAAGATAGGTAACACCCATGCCCCATATCTCCCAAGGAAGTGAGGGGTTAGGGGACCGAACCTGGACTACCTTAACTAGAGTCAGTTAAAGGTGGGTGGTGAAACCGCCGCTTCATCGTGACGTAAAATAGAGAAAAGACAACTGCCCAATTCTAGGCAGCACTGGGGTTCGAATCCACGACTTAGTGGAGTTTCAGCCCTGCTGGGCAGCGATTGTATAAGTAGTATGCCCGCAAAAATGTGGAATGCAACTCAATTACATGCAAGTTGATCAATGTTGCAAGGGGAAGTGGGGTATGCAACAAGGGGGAGGGGGTTAGTCCCCCAAGTTGTATGAAGGGGGAGAGGGGGTTTGAAGGGAGGCCCGAGGTGAAGACCTCCCCCCAAAGGGATAACCTAACCTAACCCTAACCTAAGAAGGTAACCTAAGAGAGAGAGGAGGAGGAAGAAATGTCCTCGCAGGCATGTCTCGTCGCATACTGAAGTTCTTGACAGCCTCAGTTGGCTTCGAAGATATAATCAGCCAGTTGGCTTAGAAGGCATAATCAGCCAGTTGGCTTAGAAGGCTTACTCCGCCAGTTGACTTAGAAGAAGTGTATATATATATATATATATATATATTAGAGAAGAAGAGAGAGTGCAAGAATAATTGCCAGATTGCGCTATTTATTTAATTTGCCCCTTTTATATATGTATATATATATATATTATATATAATATGATGAATAAAACCACAAAGGGAAAAGAAACACAAAGTGGTGCTCAAGCGCTTTCGTCTAATGACATCTTCAGGAACACTGAAGTAAAAGGAGAGTTCAAGACAATATATAGGTTACAAAAAAAAAAATATATATATATATATATATATATATATATAGTAAGTATAGAAATAAAAATTGTGGGAGGAGCAAACACGTTTGTACGGAAAACTGACAATTTTCGCACTTTGCCCGAAACTCAACATAAATTCAAATGGCTTGTTTATAACCAATTTTTTTATAGTTAGTGTCTGAGTGATACATAGGTCACAAAAGCATAAAGAAATGAAAATAAATATAAATTGGAAGCGAAAATAGATAAAAATAATTACAAACTGATGCCTAAATGATATATAGGTCACAGCCGAAATACATAAAGAAATAAACACGCGGATAAAAACATGAAAAATTGTAAGCAGAGCATACAAATTCAAGTTCAATTGGAAGGTTTACAATGAATTTAATAGATGATGCCAAAATGATATATATGTCACAAAGAAATAAAATAAAGAAATAAACCTATAAAATAAATTGAAACATAAATTTTAAGAGAAACACAAATTTATAAGGGAAAAAATTACCAAAGGTTTTTATAGTTATTGTCTGAATCATACCTAGGTCACAAAAGAAGCATTATTCCAATCAATACAATGGGATAACTTTGACAAATGGACAAAAAGGGCACTGGACAACTGTCCCGTTCTAACGCAATATTGATGCTGTTTTAAACGCGTTTGCAAATCCTTTCCCGTCTGACCTATGTAAAAGGAATCACATTGTTTACACCCAATTTTATAGATAATGCTTAATTTATTGGTAGGGCTATTTTTTACTATGATGTTTTTCACAATATTGTTATATGAAAAACTACACTGATATCCAAAAGTTTAAGTACATTAGCAATGCCTAAGAAGCCCGGGAAAAATGGAAGTACTAAAATATTCTTGGACAAGGTGCGAGTGTTATTATTCACACGATAGAAGGTTCGTTTAGCCTTATTAAGACAAGATTCCATGAACGCAGATGGGTAACACAGCTCACTTCCAATACCGTTGATATTTTCCAATTCGAATTCGACATCGATGTATTCCGGACTTGCGATCCTAAGAGCGCGGAGAAACATTGAGAAAAATATGGCCTTCTTAATAGGGATGTCATGTCCAGAGTAAAAGTGTACGTAGGACAAATTGTTTTTTTTTTTCCGATAGATACTAAACTTAAAACCTGGGCTTTCCCTATGTACACGCATATCCAAAAACGGGATTGAGTTGTCTTGTTCCACTTCTAAAGTAAACTTAATGGAGGGGACTTGACCATTTAACTGCAGGAGGAAGTCATCCAGGTCACGATTCATGGGCCAGATACACAAAATATCGTCGACGTACCGCAACCATGGGATGCCAATCCCCCTAGATTCTCGGAATGTAAGTAATTTAAAAAAACTCTATATAAATATTGGAGAGGAGGGGCGACAAAGGGTTGCCCATGGCCATCCCAAAAACTTGTTGATAATGCTCACCATTGAAAGTGAATTTACAATCCTTGATACAAAGCTTAATAAGTTCCAAAACAATGTGTGCAGGT
Organism: Bathynomus jamesi; assembly: GCA_023014485.1. Lineage (NCBI taxonomy): Eukaryota > Metazoa > Arthropoda > Malacostraca > Isopoda > Cirolanidae > Bathynomus > Bathynomus jamesi. The sequence continues at coordinate 76,690 of JAJOZX010000540.1, forward strand.
AGTGGCAGATCATACTTATGTAATTCTCGGGAGAGAAAGTCAAGCATATCGTCAATCGGCACTTTTGTGAACAATGAACAAACGTCAAAACTAATCAATCTATCGTTGGTATCAGTGCGAACATTATTCAATTTTTCAGTAAGATCCATGGAATTTTTTACATGTGAATCAGAGATAGTTACAAGAATGGGGGACAAGACATTGACAAGCCATTTGGAGAGTTTATAGGTAATAGAGCCCACCGAGCTAATAATAGGGCGCATAGGGTTGCCAGGTTTGTGGGTTTTAATAAGACCATAAAGGTAAGGAAGAGAAGGTGAAGTGGACAAGAAAAGGGGAATTAAGTCCTTATGATCTTTGAGAATGCGTTTCAAGCCACTATTGAATGATTTGATGACATCATCCTGCGGGTTCTTCCTAAGTTTCACGGATGTGGCGGGGTCCTGAAGCAGCTCGTCCATCTTTCCAATGTAGTCCACTTTGTCCATAATGACTATGGTGTTGGCCTTGTCTGCTTTAGTAATATGGAGCTCACTATCTTTTTTTAATTGTGAAAGGCTATTGCGAAAACGTTTAGGAAAGTATCTATCGGAAAAAAACAAACAATTTGTCCTACGTACACTTTTACTCTGGACATGACATCCCTATTAAGAAGGCCATATTTTCCTCAATGCTTCTCCGCACTCTTAGGATCGCAAGTCCGGAATACATCGATGTCGAATTCGAATTGGAAAATATCAACGGTATTGGAAGTGAGCTGTGTTACCCATCTACGTTCATGGAATCTTGTCTTAATAAAGCTAAACGAACCTTCTATCGTGTGAATAATAACACTCGCACCTTGTCCAAGAATATTTTAGTACTTCCATTTTTCCCGGGCTTCTTAGGCATTGCTAATGTACTTAAACTTTTGGATATCAGTGTAGTTTTTTCATATAACAATATTGTGAAAAACATCATAGTAAAAAATAGCCCTACCAATAATTTAGGCATTATCTATAAAATTGGGTGTAAACAATGTGATTCCATTTACATAGGTCAGACGGGAAAGGATTTGAAAACGCGTGTAAAACAGCATCAATATTCCGTTAGAACGGGACAGTTGTCCAGTGCCCTTTTTGTCCATTTGTCAAAGTTATCCCATTGTATTGATTGGAATAATGCTTCAGTTTTGTTTCATTCTAGCAACATTGTTAATAGAAATATTCTTGAGTCTGCTATAATTCAACTTACAAATAACTTTAACATGAGTAAAGGTCTGTTTCAACTCGATCCCCTTGCTCTGAATTCCTTCAGAATGGATTTAAATAAGAAGGGCAGGCTGCTAAACCTTTGGTAAATTTTTTTTTTGTTTTGTCTCTTTTTCCTTATAAATTTGTATGCTTTTCTTACAATTTTATTTTTCAATTTATAGCTGTATGCGTATTTCTTATATATATATATATATATATATATATATATATATGTGTGTGTGTGTGTGTGTGTGTGTGTGTGTGTGTGTGTGTGCGTGTGTGTGTGTATATATATATATATATATATATATATATATATATATATATATATATATGAAAATTATTTCACGAAAGTAACACGTGAAAAATATTTATGATGAATAAAACCACGAAGGAAAGGAAACACAAAAAGGTGCTCAAGCGCTTTCGTCTAATGACATCCTCAGGAACACTGAAGTACATAAAAGGTTACGGCCTATATATAGGTTACAGAAAGAAAAAAAAAATAAAGGAAAAAAATAAATAACATACACACAAACATATATATATATGAAAATTATTTCACGAAAGTAACACGTGAAAAATATTTATGATGAATAAAACCACGAAGGAAAGGAAACACAAAATGGTGCTCAAGCGCTTTCGTCTAATGACATCCTTCGTGGTTTTATTCATCATATATATATATATATATATATATATATATATATATATATACATATCTACACACATACATATATATATATATATATGCAATAAACGGAGAAATAAAAATAAAATTAAAAATTAAAGATTAGAGGATTAACAAAGAGGCATACAGATTTGTAAGGAAAAATATCGATTTTTAGCACAAGATCAAATGAATTAAAAATACAAATTTATACTGGAAATCTGCCCAGGTTTTAACACTGCCTTTTAGAGTCAAGTTTCGATATATATAAAAATAAAATGAAGATTAAAAGTTAATAAAGTAGCGTACAAGTTTACCAAAGATTTAGCGTCCTACCCTTTTTATCTAAATTTGTTTTGAAGGAATTCAAAACAACAGGATCGAGTTGAAAAAGACCTTTGCTTATGTTGAAGTTATTTGAAAGTTGGATAATGGCAGACTCAAGAATATTTCTATTGACAATGTTGCTAGAATGAAATAAAACTGAAGCATTATTCCAATCAATACAGTGGGATAACTCTGACAAATGGACAAAAAGAGCACTGGACAACTGTCCTGTTCTAACGGAATATTGATGCTGTTTTATACGTGTGTGCAAATCCTTTCCCGTCTGACCTATGTAAAAGGAATCACATTGTTTACTCCCAATTTTATAGATAATGCCTGAATTATTGGTAGGGCTATTTTTTACTATGATATTTTTGACAATATTGTTATATGAAAATACTACATTAATATCCAAAAGTTTAAGTACATTAGCAATGCCTAAAAAGCCCGGGAAAAATGGAAGTACTAAAATATTTTTTGACAAAGTACGAGTGTTATTATTGACACGATAGAAAGTTCGTTTTGCCTTGTTGAGACAAGATTCCATAAACGCAGATGGGTAACACAGATCACTTCCAATACCGTTGATTTTTTCCAATTTTTTCCATGTCCTTTTTTATTGTTAAAAAACCTTCGGCTTTACAAATTTGTTACAGTCTCGCGTGTTTTGAAAAAAGTGTAATCTCCCTCAGTATTTGTTTAACATAGTTAAAGGCCTCGTTTATAGTGCGGCGAATGGTAATTACGAAGATAACTTTCCTAAACGCTTTCGCGATGGCCTCTCACAATTAAAAAAAGATGGGGAGCTCCATATTACTAAAGCAGACAAGGCTAACACCATAGTTATTATGGACAAAGTGGACTACATCGGAAAGATGAACGAGCTTCTCCAGGACCCCGCCACATACAGCAAACTTAGGAAGAACCCGCAGGATGACGTCATCAAATCATTTAATAGTGGCTTGAAACGCATTCTCGAAGATCATAAGGACTTAATTCCGCTTTTCATGTCCACTTCACCTTCTCTGCCCTACCTTTACGGTCTTATTAAAACCGACAAACCTTGCAACCCTATGCGCCCTATTATTAGCTCGGTGGGCTCTATTACTTATAAACTCTCCAAATGGCTTGTCAAAGTCTTGTCCCCAATTCTCGGAACTATCTCTGATTCACATGTAAAAAATTTCATGGATCTTACTGAAAAATTGAATAATGCACGTACTGAAACTAACGATAGATTGATCAGTTTTGACGTTTGTTCATTGTTTACAAAAGTGCCGATTGATGATATGCTTGACTTTCTCTCCCAAGAATTGCATAAGTATGACCTGCCACTACCTTCACACATTGTTTTGGAACTTATTAAGCTTTGCATCAAAGACTGTAAATTCACTTTCAATAACGAGTATTATCAACAAGTGTTTGGGATGGCCATGGGCAACCCCTTATCGCCCCTCCTCTCCAATATTTATATGGAGTTTTTCGAAATTACTTACATTCCGAGAATCCTGGGGGTTGGCATCCCTTGGTTGCGGTACGTCGACGATATTTTGTGTATCTGGCCCATGAATCGTGACCTGGATAACTTCCTCCTTCAGTTAAATGATCAAGTCCCCTCCATTAAGTTTACTTTAGAAGTGGAACAAGACAATTCAATCCCTTTTTGGATGTGCGGGTACATAGGGAAAGCCCAGGTTTTAAGTTTAGCATCTATCGGAAAACAACAAACAATTTGTCCTACGTACACTTTTACTCGGGACATGACACCCCCACCAAGAAGGCCATTTTTTCATCAAAGTTTCTCCGCGCCCTTAGGATCGCCAATCCGGAATACATCGATGGCGAATTGGAAAAAATCAACGGTATTGGAAGTGATCTGTGTTACCCATCTGCGTTTATGGAATCTTGTCTCAACAAGGCAAAACGAACTTTCTATCGTGTCAATAATAACACTCGTACTTTGTCAAAAAATATTTTAGTACTTCCATTTTTCCCGGCTTTTTAGGCATTGCTAATGTACTTAAACTTTTGGATATTAATGTAGTATTTTCATATAACAATATTGTCAAAAATATCATAGTAAAAAATAGCCCTACCAATAATTCAGGCATTATCTATAAAATTGGGAGTAAACAATGTGATTCCTTTTACATAGGTCAGACGGGAAAGGATTTGCACACACGTATAAAACAGCATCAATATTCCGTTAGAACAGGACAGTTGTCCAGTGCTCTTTTTGTCCATTTGTCAGAGTTATCCCACTGTATTGATTGGAGTAATGCTTCAGTTTTATTTCATTCTAGCAACATTGTCAATAGAAATATTCTTGAGTCTGCCATTATCCAACTTTCAAATAACTTCAACATAAGCAAAGGTCTTTTTCAACTCGATCCTGTTGTTTTGAATTCCTTCAAAACAAATTTAGATAAAAAGGGTAGGACGCTAAATCTTTGGTAAACTTGTACGCTACTTTATTAACTTTTAATCTTCATTTTATTTTTATATATATCGAAACTTGACTCTAAAAGGCAAAGTGTTAAAACCTGGGAAGATTTCCAGTATAAATTTGTATTTTTAATTCATTGATCTTGTGCTAAAAATCGATATTTTTCCTTACAAATCTGTATGCCTCTTTGTTAATCCTCTAATCTTTAATTTTTAATTTTAATTTTTACTTCTCCGTTTATTGCATATATATATATATATATATATATGTATGTGTGTAGATATGTATGTATATAATATATATATATATATATATATATATATATGTTTATGTGTATGTATATTTATTTTTTTTCTTTTTTTTTTTCTTTCTGTAACCTATATATAGGCCGTAACCTTTTATGTACTTCAGTGTTCCTGAGGATGTCATTAGACGAAAGCGCTTGAGCACCTTTTTGTGTTTCCTTTCCTTCGTGGTTTTATTCATATATATATATATGTGTATATGTGTACATGTATGTATTTCTTATATTTTTTTATATACATCATTGAGGCATCAGTTGTAATTTTTTCCAATTTATATTTATTTTTATTTTTATTTTTTTGTGACCTATGTGTCATTTAGACCATAACTATAAAAACCTTTGGTAATTTTTCCCTTATGTATATATGTATATATATTCCTTATATATTGCTTATATATGTCGTATATATATCCTATATATGTCGTATATATTCTTATAGTTCTTTATATATCATTTAGGCATCATTTTGTTTTCCAGTTCATATTTATTTTTACTTTTTTATTCTTTTGTGACCTATGTATGATTCAGACAATAACTATAAAAACCTTTGTTAATTTTTTTCCCTTATCAATTTGTGTTTCTCTTACAATTTATGTTTCAATTTATTTTATAGGTTTATTTCTTTATTTTATTTCTTTGTGACATATATATCATTTTGGCATCATCTATTAAATTGATTATAAACCTTCCAATTGAACTTGAATTTGTATGCTCTGCTTACAATTTTTTATGTTTTTATCCGCGTGTTTATTTCTTTATGTATTTCGGCTGTGACCTATATATCATTTAGGCATCAGTTTGTAATTTTTTTTTATCTATTTTCACTTCCAATTTATATTTATTTTCATTTCTTTATTCTTTTGTGACCTATGTGTGATTCAGACAATAACTATAAAAAAATTGGTTATAAACAAGCCATTTGAATTTATGTTGAATTTCGGGCAAAGTGGTAAAATTGTCAGTTTTCCGTACAAATGTGTTTGCTCCTCCCATAATTTTTATTTCTATACTTACTATACACACTGTGTATATATTTGTGTAACCTATATATTGTCTTGAACTCTCCTTTTACTTCAGTGTTCCTGAGGATGTCATTAGACGAAAGCGCTTGAGCACCACTTTGTTTCTTTTCCCTTCGTGGTTTTATTCATCATAAATATTTTTCACGTGTCACTTTCGTGAAATGAATTTTATATATATATATATATATATATATATGATGTTCTCACTATCATGGCTCATCGCATAATGAAGTTCTTGACAGCCCTAGTTGGCTTAGAAGGCGTAACTGGCTTAGAAGGCATAAGAGGCTTAGGCGGAGTGTATATATATACACACCATATGTCCCACAAAAAGGTACACCCAACTTTAGATTGTACTAACTCCTCCAAAAATTGAGATATTTGGATCTGTTTGTTTGATTTAATATAGCAAATTATTCTTTGTTAACGTTCAAAATTTATTCATGTTTAAACGATTTAGTGTTTAAGCATCTGCTTTTAACTGAAGGGTACAACAAAATGGATTGCGCAAAATTGGTCAATGAAAAATAATGTGTCTGCTATCGATGTAATGAAAAGACAAATACATAATAATAGATACTTTAACATAATTTTAATAAGATACAAAGCAGATTTTTCTTTATTCCTTATTGCAAAAGTTATGCTTAGTTTCGTTTTATTTCAACATGACCGCCATTCCTATCGATACAAATCTGGAGTCGAGCTCTCATCTTCCCCATCACTCTTTTGATAAGATCTGGATTGTCTTTTAACAAGTTGATTTCAGCTGTGATGCGAGTCCTCAAATCATCTAAATTGATAGGTTGTGATGCAAATACTCTATTTTTCAAATGACCCCATAAAAAGTAATCACACGGGGTCAAGTCAGGGCTGAATGCTGAATGTTCTCGTCTGTTCTTGCCGTCTTCGGATGGCCTGAACGTCCTTTGTTCAAATTGAGGACCGTTCCTTCTTCTTTGTATTTCCGAACATTCTTCAAAATTGTATGTTAGTTGGAGAAGCTCTATCGGAAATTGCAGTTCGAAGGTATTCTGAACTTGTTTTAAGCTTTTAGTTTGCAGATAAGTTGTGACCATGAGAACGCGCTGCCTTCGTGTAAACTGCATGATAAGGGTTTCAAAGTTATTTATAAATTTAGTAATTCAGATTCTTCATTTATATGTATGACTCGTATCTTAGATACAAAAGTTCGAATTATTTAAAAAAAATATTTGCAATATCCTTCGACGTAAAAAGTAGCACATTGGTTAAAGCAAGAGGAGCTATCTGGCTGGGAGAAATGATCATTCGGCGCAACCCATTTTGCTGTACCCTTCAGTTAAAAGCAGATGCTTAAACACTAAATCGTTTAAACATGAATAAATTTTGAACGTTAACAAAGAATAATTTGCTATATTAAATCAAACAAACAGATCCAAATATCTCAATTTTTGGAGGAGTTAGTACAATCTAAAGTTGGGTGTACTTTTTTGTGGGACATATATATATATATATATATATATATATATATATATATTAATGTGCAAGAATGTAGAGCCAGTCAGTTGGCTTGCTTAGAATACATGTATATATTTATTTATCCGAATTGAAGCACACACACCCCGTATATAACTTATCAGATGCACGAAAGAAGAATTAACAGAGTTCTATCCCAATACAATAGCAAAATATATACGAGCATGCCTTCCTTAGACTAACGCACAACCTCATCTCAAAAATAACAACATACATGCGAGTATGCCTTCCTTAGACTACCACCCAACCATCAGCATTATTACAGCACCACCATTAGACCGGTAAGTTCTCAAAAAATGACACAAATAATAGACAACGCTATTAAGCATAAATGTATTAAAATACATTTATGAGACCATGATAGACCAATAAAGTTTCGAAAAACGAAACAGACGAATTACATGTCTACTCATGAAGTATTAAAAATACGTTTATGAGGCAAAGTCTGTTGTGTTTGTGTTTTTTCTGTTTAAGGTGCTTTCAACCCTGCTGGATTATTGACACCATTTTTTTTTCTTTTTTGTAGAGAAAGGTGGTGAAAGAAGTAGTAGAAGTGAAAAGATTGCTTAATCTGTAATGTAATAGTATGCGAGTTGCTCTTTCAATTAAAAACTAAAGCACGATGAACAAAATTTAAAGGCAAAACAAATTTTCACCTTAATATACAAATTTATCTTTAAACTATAATATAAAAAAATATTAATATAATTTTTAAACAAAACTGGATTTAAGTTTAGGTATAACTTCGATATTTTTCGCCTTTTATAATACATTAAAGAGAATTATTCAAAACAGCGAGTTATTTAAAACAAATTTCGTCAATATACAAATTTAGGTAATGGTTCAGAATACGGGCGCCACTTAATTAAGCAAAATTTCGAAAAATACCATAGAGACAAAGTTGTTTCTCTCATTAAAATACGTTGATTGCATGTGTCGTATGGTCAAAAAAACGAAGTTAGAAAATATGAAAAAATATATATATAGTTACTTCAGTGTTTTTTAGTGCTTTTTGCGTATGAATCTAGGAAATTTTGAGTTGGCAACCCTACTATCGTTCATTCACTTCAGTTTGAAAATGGCTTCGGTCTGTGACGGATGTGCGGTGACGCTAGTATTTTTGGTAATTGTTACGCTAACCTAACCTAACATGAATATGTTATTACAGTATCATTTGTATAATTTAGGTCTCGTGGGTACGGGAGCGGAGCCCCCGTAAAGATCACGCATCACAAATTGATCGGTATAGGGTTTTATATTTAAACCTAGTTACTTTTTATGGTAACGGTTCAGAATAGGGGCCACCTCAATTTTTGTGTTTTTTTCCTCCAAAACATGCTAAAACCTAGTTTCCTGTTGTGGTAGGATAAATCTGACCATCGCTATTACAGTAAATTATTGCTGGTGCTGTGTTCCCCCACCCAAAAGCCCCGGTTCCCACGGTGGTCTCCCCAGATTGTAGGAGGGGTTGGGGGGGTGAAATCACTTCAAGCAATAATTTACTGTAATGGCGATGGTCACATTTATCCTAAACAACAGAAAACCAATCCAAATTTATCTTTTAACCATATTATAAAAATAGTAATTTAAAACAGTTAACGCATACCGTTAAAATATATTATTTTCCACAGCAATGATATGACATAGCGTTTATAGAAATCATTTAGCAGGGTTTACCCAAGTAAATGGCATTTTCTATGCATATTATAAAAATAGTAATTTAAGGCGAAACTTAGCCCTTTTTTCTCCTTTTACAATGCATTAACGGGAATTTTATTTAATTCTTCATTGAAAGTTTTTGCAGCAGCTTAATTAAACTTCTTCTACCCACTATAACTGTCTCATTTACCCATATTTCGGAATTTTATTTGTTGGCGAACTTAATTAAATATATGAAATAACTTTGTTTACTCCATACCAATTAAACTTCCTCAACCCAAAAGATTTCAATCACACGAAGATAGGTACTTTCCTTTTATCCTGGACCTCAGACTTTTTGCCAGATTCGTACACCACTTTTGCCAGATTGCCAAATTTCATTGCCAATTTTTTTAAATGTTAAGTAACTAACCTAACCTAACCTAACCCAAACCCTGGTTAGGTTAGGTTTGGTTACTTAACATTTAAAAAAAAAATGTGGCAAAGAAATTTGGCAGCCTGACAAGTGGCGTACGAATCTGGCAAAAAGTCTTGGGTCTGGAATAACAGGAAAGTACCCGAAGATATTTGAAAGGTATAAAAGTGTTTGTTTACTTTTCAATCAAAAGAATATAGCTATTTGAAAGGTGTAGAAATTATCTAATGGGATTCTGGGATTTTATTTATTGGCGAACTTAATTAAGTATATGAAATAATTTTGTTTACTCCATACCAATTAAACTTCCTCACCCAAAAGATTTCAATCAAACGAAGATAGGTACTTTCCTGTTATCCTGGACCCCACACTTTTTGCCAGGTTCGTACGCCACTTGCCAGATTGCCAAATTTCATTGCCAATTTTTTTTAAATGTTAATTAACTAAACTAACCTAACCTAACCCAATCCATGGTTAGGTTTGGTTAGTTACTTAACATTTAAAAAAAAATTGGCAATGAAATTTGACAATCTGGCAAGTGCCGTACGAATCTGGCCAAAAGTCTTGGGTCCGGGATGACAGGAAAGTACCCGAAGATATTTGAAAGGTATAAAAATGTTTGTTTACTTTTCAATCAAACGAATATAGCTATTTGAAAGGTATAGAAATGATCTCATGGGATTATGTACAGTATATTAGAGTGGTTCTTATTTTTCGAAATTGCAAATTTCACCGTCTCACCCACTCAATATATTCCATTTGACAAAAAAACAAAATATGAAAAATCTCAAGTAATTATAAATATTCTTATTGGTCCCGCACAAGGACTCAAATTTAGTTAATTACACTGGCCAACAAAATGAAACTTTTTTCTCATCACAAACATGATCACACTTTTCTTAATGCATTTTTCGCGCTGATTCCGGATCTGGTTTTATTTTTTTCTAGCACGTATAGTTATATAGATACACTGGTTTTGATATTTTTAAGTTTTTGATATTGCTATAAGAAAATTTATGGATGTATAGATCACACTTAGGAATGCTAAACAACAAATACATCATATACCTTATTCAATGTACTTATAAATAAAGAATATATACATTATTTTATTAAAAGCGCTGTGAGTGTGATTTCCTTTTGTAAATTTGGCCTGGATTGTCACGATACAGCATCCAACAATGGTCCGCCATCATGCTTTCATTCCAATATCCTTGGTAGCGCTTCTCCATCATCTGAATATCTTGATGGAAGCGCTCTCCTTGCTCGTCACTCACTGCACCAAGGTTTTCAGGAAAGAAATCTAAGTGGGAATGCAGGAAGTGAATTTTTAACGACATTCGACACTCCATTTCTTTGAAGGCATCAAGGAGGTTCTTCACTCCATCCTTATACGCAGGTGACTTGTTGCTTCCAAGAAAGTTTTCACATATCCATTTGAACGCCAGCCAAGCCTTCAATTCCAGCGGACTTAGGACTTTTTCAAATTCAGTGTCATTCAAAACCTCCCTTATTTGTGGCCCAACAAAAATTCCTTCCTTCAATTTTGCTGCAGTAACCTTCGGAAATTTCCTTGAAAGGTATTGGAACCCTTCAGAATTGACTTTACCCATTGCTTTAACAAAATTCTCCATTAAACCAAGTTTAATGTGAAGAGGTGGCAGATAGATCTTTTGGGGATCCACTAAAGGGACAGACTGGACATTGCTTATCCCTGGGACATATGTATACCTAAGTGGCCAGTCACTTTTGGTGTAATGTTCTATAGTGGCGCGACTGTCCCACAGGCAAAGGAAACAACAAAATTTTGTGAATCCTGACTGCATACCCATAAGCATTCCTATAACTTTTAGATCTCCACAAACATTCCATTGATGACTGTCGTATTTGATTGCCTTAAGTAGTATATCCATATTGTCATATGTCTCTTTTAGATGGACGGAATGGGCAATGGGGATGGATGGCATTATATTACCATTATGCAAAAGAACTGCTTTCAGGCTTCTCTGCGACGAATCAATAAAGAGGCGCCACTCAGATGCCACATACGTCTGAGATATGGCTGTAAATAGTCCATTGATGTCATAGCAATAACAGAGAGGACCGTCTACTGAAAAGAATGCTGTTAATTCAAAATTCCGCTTTCGGTAGTAACTAATACGAACATTGTTCTCAAGTAAATTGTTCTCCTTTAGTCTTGAGGCGAGAAGCTCTGATTTCTCTTTAGACAGCGATAAGTCTCTAACAAGATCATTCAACTGTCCTTGGGTTAACTTTTTAGGCTCTAAATGTCTACCTTCAAAAGTGTACTCTGTTCTGTAGATGGTCCGGAAACGCCAGTTGCACCTTCATCACTTTCCATGTCATCTATGATAGAATCTAGCCTATCACTTGGGGGAATTGGAATGGGCAATGTTTCATCATGTTCTACTGGTCTACGTGCTGAATCCAAGTTTGGATATACAATCTGGTGTTTGTTCTTGGCAGAAAACCCCATTAAGTTCACACTACAAAAATAACAGTCTTCATGATGATCTCTCGGCTCCCTCCATATCATGGGTATTGCAAATGGCATTGAAGCTTTCTTTTTGTTAAGCCAATCACGTAATCCATTTGAACAGCCAGAACAGATTTGATATGGCGCCCATGGTTTATCTTGGTCACCTAGATGGCAACCAAAGTATAGCTTGTATATTTTCTTAATGTCGGTTGTAATACTTCGTCGCTGTGTTTTAGTTGTCAACTGGCCGCATACGAAACAGAACTTGTCGGGTCATTCTTACATTGTCTAGGCATGTTGACTGACCTGAGCAAACTATAAATTCAAAAAAATGTACACCAACTTGACACAACAAGTTCTTGGACTGGACTGATCTTTTGACACACAAAGCACGGCGTTGTTGCCTGAATCACAATGCTGCTAGACGTAGAAGCTCACACCTGAAATACATAAGATGTATAATTAAGATAATTGAAATAAATAAGATGAATAAACAAAAAACACAATAAAATAAACACAATCAAATGTTGAAATATTAGTATTTTGCCTATTTAAAATGGTTAAATCTGTGTAGTTATATATATGCCTTCATCTTGAAAACTATACGTGCTAGAAACAATCTGAATGCAGTTTTGGAATCAGCGTGAAAAATGCTATCCAGCCACCACAAATTTTACTCTGATGAAAAATCTTTGTTGACCAGTGTTATTGACACATAAATATACGAATTTTTTATTAGTGTTCCACTATAAAGGCAAATAACAGCAGTTAAAGAAGAGCATAAACTAAAATAGACATTGACTACTGATTAATTAGAAACTGAATTGAACTAAACATTTTAGGACTGAAAGCATAGTAGATTTGGCCTAGTAGGGATGGTTGCTTATGAGGCACCCTTAAATATTAATTGATTTTAATAAAACTTCTTTGGTACACGTTTTATATTAATATGGAAAAAAGCGGAGGTGAGACCCCAAATTTTGGTTGATTGGGTGGTTCTTATATGTATAGGAAAAATTAAATATATGAAATTTCGGGGTTTCACCCCCGCATTTTTTTCCTATTAATATAAAACGTGTACCAAAGAAGTTTTATTAAGATCAATTAATATTTAAGGGTGCCTCATAACTTAAGCAACCATCCTTACTAGGTCAAATCTACTATGCTTTCAGTCCTAAAATGTTTAGTTCAATTCAGTTTCTAATTAATCAGTAGTCAATGTCTATTTTAGTTTATGCTCTTCTTTAACTGCTGTTATTTGCCCTTATAGTGGAACGCTAATAAAAACTTCGTATATTTATGTTTCAATAATTAATTGAATTTGAGTCCTTGTGTGGGACCAATAAGAATATTTATAATTACTTGAGATTTTGCATATTTTGTTTTTTGTCAAATGGAATATATTGAGTGGGTGAGACGGTGAAATTTGCAATTTCGAAAAATATGAACCACCCCAAATTGTATATACATCTATTAACCCCAGCGTCCTTTTTTGAGGACACATTTTAAAACAAATTTTAGGTTGGAACTTAAATTTTTTAAATATTATTTTTTCTGTATCAATTAAGTGTTTATTTATAGTCAAGCCAAATATAACAAGAAATCAGGGATGGGAAACCGAATCGAAATCGAAATCGATAAACCGATAAAACCGATATTTTTTCTTGAATCGAAATAGAAAAAAAACCGAAACTGATATTTTTGGAAAAACCGAAATCGAAATTTAGACCGAAACCGAAAAGAATAAAAAAACTTGAATCGGAATCGAAATCGATAAAAAATATCAGTTCAAACCAAAATTAAGAAATAAAATTTAATATTCAAACTGCTTTCTATTAAAGGAGAGTTAACCAACTTCCGGGGATTAAAGACGGCTACTTTTATGATACCTGACTCCTCAAATAGGGTAACATAAAGGCGTGAAATTTTAGGATGTATTAGCTTCCTTACATTCCATCCAGTTTTGTTTATTTATCCTGATTTTTTTATATAGAAATAATATGAAAAAGTTTACTGAAAAAAATGAAGACAACTTCAAGATATAGTACTGATTAAATGTAAATAATCATCCAGTAGCACAACTTTTTTATTTGGAATAAGTGTGCAGAAATAATAGATAAAAGCTCTTATTATATGTAAATAATGAACATATTATATTGAAATCTGAAAAACTGAAATCGAAAAAAAATGAAAAAAAACGAAATCGAAACCGAAATCGATATTTCTCAAAACTATGAACTGAAATCGAAACTCGAATCGAAATTCATTTCGGTTTCCCATCCCTGCAAGAAATATCAGGAAATAGTTTTGGGCTAAATTATAAACCTTCTCTCTCTCTCTCTCTCTCTCTCTCTCTCTCTCTCTCTCTCTCTCTCTCCCTCTCTCTTTCAGGCAAAAACTTAAGGACCGTTCATAAACCCCTGCTCAGTAACCTCCCACTAAAATACGATCAACCAATGAGTGTTTTGCTTTCTGAAAAAGTGGGAGGGGGGAAGGCTTTTCTCCATCAAGCCCCATTCTAGGGTGCGCTCTCCCCCAGCTCCTATAAAAATGCGTACAGAGCCATATACGGTTCATTTCCAGTTTAGTGAAGCTTTCAAACGGTGCGATACAAATTTATAAGCAAAGAAAATGTCTTCGACAATTTCCCGAATATTGTCATGTAAGTTATTTAAGTGTTCTACGCGAATAACCTTATTTGATCTCAGTGAAGTATATGGAATCTATTTCTACTGTGTCGCCATTTATGTAGAAGTGTGTTTTTTTGAGTACCCAATTTTAATATATTATATAGTTTTATATGAAAGGCCGGACTCTTCCATCCATAGATGTCCAGACGAGTTTACAGCATCCGAATTGTTTCTATGTGATGATACAGTGTGAGTAGCTAATTTTATCTATATATGCTCGCTATATATACACAGTGTATATATATATATATATATATATATATATATATATATATATATATATACCCATTCTCTACGTATGTGACGTTATTTTACAGTGCTGACGCGTGCGTCCATTTCATGGGATTCGTAGACGACGGATGTACATTCTCGAATCAGGCCTTAGAGCAAGCGGCGTTACAAGAGTCGCCCTACGAGAGTAGCCCCGTCGATTACATCGTGTAAGTAATTCGAAAACAGGCTATTAAGGGGAACCTCATGAAACTTCCCCCTTACATAAAACCTTTTAAAATGAATAGAGCATTTATAATAAACATCCTTTAAACTCTATCAATAATATTTTCATTCTTAGGGCCACTCCGACTGTATATTATTTTTTCCTTTTCAGGGACGACCAGCCTGAATGTGAAATTATAGGAGAACTGAAGTAAGTTTTTATTCTTTTACGTGTGTGCTGAATAACAAATATTTTCAACATTTATTGATGCTAATATTTTTCTGTATCTAAAAAGATATAGCTGGTGCAAATTGAGTGGTCCGCAGTTATGAATTTCATTTAACGTATACGCCACATTTTCACGTAATATATATATATATATATATATATATATATATATATATATATATATATATATACATACAGGGTGTTTGAAAACTTTCTGTACAAATTGTAATGGGGGAGAGGCAACACCAAGACAAACCCTTTTCGTCTATAAGTGTATGTCCGCTGACGTCACCATTCAGCGCGAGAGGGCGCCGCTGCAATTGGCTAAAAGGTGAAGTGGGCTAGACTCGCGCTTGCCGCGGGCATTCTTAAATCGGACGTAGTACGCGTAACATGGAGCGCTTCACGACTGTTGAGATGGCTGACATGCATATGGTGTATGGGGCTGCCAAAAGAAACGGAAGAGCTGCTGTGAGGTTGTACTGACAGCGCTTCCCAAACAGACGTGTGCCAAACCACCAAACGTTTGCGCATTTGCATCGGCGACTGCGAGAAACTGGAACATTCCATGCAAACATGCATGACACTGGTCGGGAGAGAAACGTGCGCACTCCTGACATGGAAGAAGAAATCCTACGGCGATTTGAGGACAATCCAAGCGCAAGCACGCGAGGTGTTGCACGTATCCTCGGTGTGAACCACGACCTGGTCTGGAGAGTGTTGCACGAGCAGCAGTTACATCCGTTTCATCGTCAGAGAGTCCAGGCATTACAACCTCGGGATTACCCTCTTCGTGTGGAATTCGCACGCTGGTTTCTGCAGCAGACAGCGGTGCAGCCTAATTTTCCGGCTTATGTGCTGTTCTCAGATGAGGCCTGTTTCACACGTGAGGGTGTGTTTAACATGCACAATTCTCACGTGTGGGCGCACGCAAATCCACATGCTACACGGGTGCATGCTCATCAAGAACGGTTCGCCGTCAATGTTTGGGCGGGTATCGTCCATGGCAAGTTGATTGGGCCGTACCTGCTGCCTGCCCGACTCGACGGGCGGGTTTATCGGATATTACCCTGCTGGAACATCTTCCAGCAGTTCCGGCAACCGGAACTGCTGGAAGATGTTCCCGTGGCTATTCGTAGACGAATGTGGTTTCAACACGACGGGGCCCCAGCACACTCCAGCAACGATGTGCGGGATTATCTGAACGCCACTTCTGGGGACCGATGGATAGGCCGGGGTGGGCCCGTAGCTTGGCCACCGAGATCGCCCGATTTAACATGCCTCGATTTCTTCCTGTGGGGACACATGAAGAACCTCGTGTACGAGACTCCCATTTACTCAGAAGAAGACCTCGTAGCAAGAATCGCTGTCGCCGCTGGAACTGTTCCCGAAATGCCGGAAATCTTTCGACGTGTACGTCGGTCAATGCTTCGACGCTGTCGGGCATGCATTGATGCTACCGGTCGCAACTTTCAGCACCTTCTTTAAATAAATATGCCTTCTTTAAATAAACATGTTACGCGTACTACGTCCGATTTAAGAATGCCCGCGGCAAGCGCGAGTCTAGCCCACTTCACCTTTTAGCCAATTGCAGCGGCGCCCTCTCGCGCCGAATGGTGACGTCAGGGGACATACACTTATAGACGAAAAGGGTTTGTCTTGGTGTTGCCTATCCCCCATTACAATTTGTACAGAAAGTTTTCAAACACCCTGTATATATATATATATATATATATATATAATATATATATATATATATATATAGTTTTAAGAGAATTATGTGTAAGATATTTATCACATTTTCATCATTTTAGCTCTGACGCTGACCTTCTTCGGTGTGTATTGGCGTACGCTGGACCCTCAAACCATCAATGCTGGACCCTCAAACCATCGATCATACAGTATAAGAATTCTCTCTTATTTTTAAAATCCCTCTATTCTCTATATTTTTACTGAAAGACGGAATAAAATGCGGTTGTAAATAAAGACACTCTACTACGGAGAACTAAATATCCTTAAAACTCCAATAATAATATTTCTAATTAAACGTATATATTTTTTATTCTTAAGGATGCTCCGATTGTATAATAGTTTTTTCTTTTTAATGACGATCAGCCCGAATCTGAGATTGTCGGAGAAATGATGTAAGTTTTTTTTATCCTTTTTTCTTGTACGTGTGTGTATGGGTTGGGAGTAAGAATAAATCAAATATTTTCAACATTTTATTAAAACCATTCAACATTTTATTAACTAATTGTAAAATTAACACAATTCTTGTAACACCACATTTTAATTGTAAAATTAACACATTTTTTCATAATATCGGTTTATTGCATCGGTACGTAGTATGTATACATGTTCTCATTTATACAATACGCGTTTCATTTACAAAGGGGAATCTGCGCACTATCTCACTAAACATGAGTTTATCATTACCCTCATAATCACACAAATCTAGCTTTTTTAAGAAGTCTGAATAGCTGCTCCCGTGAGCCAGAAATGAAATAAAGCAGAGGCACTGGTGCCCACACATATTTGAGAAAAGCGACTGATACCTTTGTGGGTTCCACACAACGCTCTGTACACGTAGCCTTTTTATAAAATCCATAATTACGGGGTCGAGCTACAGTTGCAGTGCTGAAGAGTCATAACAATAGACACATTCCCTATTTCTAACAAATATCGCGAACCAGTGGGTACCCGGGTTACCGATGGAGTCTGTGTTTAGTATAAATGCAACATTTTTTTCGTAATCGGATGTTTCAATTTTTCATTTTTTGCATAAGTCCCGTTGAATATATTTCGTGTGAAACAATCCTGGTTCATAACTGTGCGTATCGTCATTTCATCCATTATTTTTAAAAATCGCCAGATACACTTCTGAAGCGATTAATCTCGATGACGCTCTGGATTTCCAAGTAAAACAGTACACTTATAGGGGTGGCTAAGACTTCACCAAATTCAAATCTTACACCTAGACTGCCATGCGTCTGGGGATTTAGATGCGTGTTCACGCTCGCACACTGGTCAGCCGATAAATCAAATGCGTACAATGTGATTCCATTTATAAACTCATCTATACTGACACCCGATCCAAAAACTTCGTGCCCATTGATATCGCGCGATAGATTATGGTACGCACGTGAACACAAAGAAAATTCTGGTTCTGTAGAATATCTCACTTCCAAACCACCATCAACATTAATATGTAAATTAATATTTACGTTAATATGTAAATTTATGCTCTTCAAGCCGAAATTTTGGAATTTGAAGGCGGATTTCTTATAGTCGCCGACCATGGATTTATGGTCGAGCAAGCAAATAAGAACACGCTGTGGGATAATACTCAAGGCTACATTTTCTATCTGTTTGGTGGTTACGCCTGCTGTGACGGTATGCATTTTTAAAATCACGCGTCTCATCGGGTATTTAGCTGTATCTTTCAACAAGCGGTTTTCAATTTCCATCTGCCTCGTAACAGATAGCTTCACGCGAGGAACTTTAAGATACGTATCTAAAATGTGTACAACAACAGGTTTGGCAGATTGGTCGCTACTCTTGTCCAACTTTAAACATATCTCGGGGGCTGTACGTGTAATTTTAATCCTCATTTCATCACCGTTCAAAAGCAACTTTTCTTGCGATAAAAAATCCGAATGAAGTCTCGCGAAGCAATCGTATATTTTCGCTTAAGGATTTTTAACTTTATTTTTCAAACTGCCCATCAATTGTGGGGTATAATACCTCTGAGCCGCCAAATGTGTCTCTTTTGCATCTCTCTTAAAGTGTAAAACAATTTCTAAATAGGCTCTATAATGGTGATGGCTAGCGCCAGGTGAAACGTTAGTTTGATTTAGGTACACATCACACTGACTTATCGGTGTGTGTAGGAAGTTGTTTTCAGGGTGTACTGCGTAACCCTCTTTGCAATCTGTACCATCCGAATAAGCAATTCTTAGTTTAGTGTAAAGAAATACGTTGGAAGGGGCGAGAAAAATGATTATCTGACGAAATCACGAACTCTATAGGAGCCGTCGTTGATCCAATAGCATTGAGAGGGTGAATTGTGACGAATTCGGCCTCCACAATACTTGTTTGCGTCGGTAGCACATCAAAGAGATTTAATTCGGATTTGCAGCATTCGGAACTGTGAGGGTGAATAAAATGAGTCATGGCACTCATTAATGCACCCTTCCACATCAGTTGTACAAACAGCTATGAGAGGCTTCTGTAACAGATTTACCTTATATTAATTTTTAAATAATAAGTCCAACCGGTTTCATACGCTTAGAACATTTCTTTTTTTTAAGTCCTTCTCCGCTTTACATCACGTTTTGTCTGCTTAGCTTTCCTTTTTTTGCTTGTCGTACAGGACGCTTTCTTCCTCTTATAGCAACCTTTTGTTTTCTTTCTTTTAAAACCACCGCCGCGCATTTTTCTCTTCGCATCTTCGACGATTTCATCTCGTGTACGTCGTAAGTGTTTTCTGAAAGCTTCTTTAGGTTTGCTGCCTGACATTATATCGTCAAATGTGTTAAGTCCTGATTGTAAGGCCTTCTTTCTAAGATATCTGGCTCCACTTTTCAGTAAGGGCACAGCTGTGCGTAGTATAGCCGAAAAAATTGATCCGATCCCACTTCCACGTTAGTACCTCACCCCCTCGGTAGACGGTAAATGGCCTTTGTGTCATTCTGTTGCAACACTTCGGAAGTGGAGCTTCAGGAATAATCTCCCGTAGCCGAATGGAAACTTTTTCCCCCCAATCGTTCTTATATATATTGAGATACTGGTTAGTAGGTTAGGTGCAACTTTGACATAATGAGGCTTATCATGATGCTTAAACTCTTACCTCTATGATCGAGGATGTGCACAATGGGTAACAAACACGCCTGGGTATCCACAAGAAATTAGTAGTCCACGATATCACTGTAAACATAACACATGCTCTGGGGAGGGGGTCCAGAGGCTAATTTCGGTAAATTTAGTTGGTACAATAAGCTGAACAAGTCATGCTGTGACTCGTAAAAAGTGTCTCTTTGGAAGGCCCCACCGTATCCGTCGACAGGTATTATTTGGAACAATTCATTGTTCTTACTATTTCTACTGGCGGGTTGTTTTTAGCATCAGAGTATGGGCCGGTGTCTATGTTATGTTTACGACTTCAAAAAGTCCCAACAATATCCGAGGCTGTCATAATGACCAGGTCTTACTTTTTTACTATAGTACTGTGTCTCGCCGAACCAGACTGAATGTATAGTGCCCTCTAAAGTTACGCCTAATTTTTCACACACGTCGAATCTGCTAAGAACCAGAAAAATGGCCTGTTTCTTCTCAATACTTAATAACTTGGTGGTCAACTGAAATTTGCACAGGCCGACCTCGTGTGATCCACCCCTAAATTCGATAGGTCCATGCAATTCTGTTATAAAGCTGGACAGAGTGTTGTCAGGATGCACGTCTAAAGAGGCAAAAGGGGGCAGTGTGACGTAGAAGTGGTTAGGCGTCGTTTTGTATACCACTTAAGTTTCATTATTGCTTGAGCTTTTATATAGGAGTTGAAGCTTTCAGAGTACCCTAACCACTTCACCAGATAAATTTTTCTCTTCCCTGTACCATTACTGCCTAAAATTTTCTCAATTTTAAACGCCTTTTTACCTAAGTACCACTTTCTGCATCTCCTCGCCATAAAGGCCGTCCTCAACTTCTTCGGCATTCAAATCTTCGACGTAATACATCATCACATCGTTTTTAGGCCTCATAGATCTAACTTTAAAAATCTCCTAAGTCAATCCTTGATCAAAGCCTTTCGCGAACTTATTCCCCGCTCGTGACAGTCTTACATAATCATTGATTTTGAAACGACCGGAGCGTGGTGATGCTCTACAGTTATCTTTTTTAGGCTCTATATGGGGGTCTCTCTTTAAAATCTCATTAGGAGATGTTCCAATCATGCGATGCTGTGACCGATTGTAGGATGAAGCCAGAGGCGCCAGAATGTCTATATATCTGTATGTGTTTTAATGTGTGAAATAACGGTGCATATGTTCCTTTATGGTACGCTGAACTCTTTCGCCTAAAGATGCCTTATGTATAGAATTGGACGTGTAATAACTGGTGTTAAACTCGGTCAGCATGTTCTGAAAAGCTCGGCCTATAAACTCTTTCCCCAAATCTGTACAAAAATAGCCAGGAATCCTATTTTCTTTCAACATCAGCATTTTGGTTGCTTTAGGCACCGATTCAGGCGATTTATTCTTCAGTGGCACTAGCCACAAGTATCTAGAGAACACGTCTATTATAAACAAAATATATTTATACCCGTTATTATACACTGAATATCTCTGCATGTCTGTTAAATCCGCTAGCCAAATAGAATCAACCGAAGCTGCTAAAATCTTAACAGGTTTAAACCTTCTTCTCACTGGTTTATGTAGTATATAGTGTATAAGCATCTTGTTCACGCAAAAACCTCTCAACATCTTTTTTCCCTACTCCCTCATTATATACGTCCCTGTACAATCTATTAACACCACCGTAGGATGCTGGATTAGAAACGTCATAATCACTTTTTCTTAATATGTTAGCCATTTACGTATTTTAGATGCGCACAGGTAGGGTTGCTCGTTGGAGGATGGCCTCTTCCTCTTCAGAGATGCTACCGATGGAGGTGAAGGTGTGTTCAGTTGTGGTACTTGCGCTGTTTCCCCGAAGTCTTTTAACCTGTGCTGGTTACCTTTCAACGTTTTTGTGATGTTTATTTCCTGTAGTGTAGCTTTATTAGGCCCCCATCCTGTCGGTGAAGGTCTATCCCACTTTCTCACCAAATCATGCACGATATTAATGATGTTCGAGCCCTGTCCCTTTGACCCTCCAACTACAACCTGTCTGATAACTAAGGGACCCTCGGTCAGTTTCTTATAATCTTCGAGCTCTTGAAGAAATTTATGTAGAGCTTCTTGCTGTAAAATTCTTTTCTAGTCAGAGGGCTTCTCGCTGTTTAATAGATTCACCAATTCATTCTCCATTCGTTTAAACCTATTTTTCCCAGGAACTATTGCTGATTCCTGGTTCTTTGTATTTTGCAGCGAAGCATACACCTCGTGCGAAAGCACGACCACTTTCTTCATTATATTATACAAGACAATAAAGGTGCCAAAACTGAAAACAAGATGGGGAGGAACGAACCACCTCTTTGCGCAATAATTAGCTTTTTCTTTCCCACACTTTGCTTTTTACGAGTGAGTGCACGTATTATGCTCCTGTAACGACGTAAGCGCAACTTCTGAGTGGTCTTCATTGGTACATTGCATTTTATAACGTTAGGACAAATTTCACAGATACATTTTAAAAAGTCTGGGTCAATATTTCTAATAAACAGACGTTGGAGAGTGCGCGGTAATCGTTGGTAGATCTTTATTAACTCACGATATTTCTTTAACCTCTTTGTCATTCTGGGATGTACACCGTTTCAGCCTCGTTTGGGAATAATTATATTCGTTCTTAGAAGAACCCTAAACGTGTTTCGCGGGTTTAGGTCACAAACCAAATAGCCGTAACGTTGACCTGTAACTTCTTTATAAACTTCCAAAAACTCCTTACGCTGATTCGGGAACATTTGACTGGCTAATACTCCAATTTGTCCCACATCTCTACGTTGCGCGAATAAGATTAGATATTGCTATTTAGCGATGCATCACGCATGTATCTATTCTTGAAAAACAGGTTGATTGATGAAGATGGGAGATGATAGATGGGAGAATACTGTAAATGTCTCGGCAAACGTTTTATCCATTTCTAACATGAGATCGTCAATTACAATAACCATGTGTTCATCGTCCTTTATAGAACTAACATCATAAATGCCTTTGTGAAACAAAATATCATCTTGGTACTCGCTGAATATGGCTTGGTATGTCGAGTGGCACCATATGACTTTGTGTACGAAATTTGAGAACAGTTCATCCTTATCTTTAATGATTTTAAGTATAAACACGGTTTTCCCACAGCCTGTAGGACCGGATATAATGCATGTAGAAGGACTTGTGAACCTGAATTTTTCTACAGAATCCATCTCTAACATGACACACTCCTAAGTGGAGCCTTTACAAAATATAACCAAATTTTAAGTGTTGCTCCTTATATTCTTGTTTTTCTTATTCCCCAGAACCGTGAATGATGAGGTACAGCACCAGCAATATGTTCACACCATAGATATTGCTGGCGACGTTAGTGTAGTTAAGGTTACAGACTCCACGAGCGAGCCATCAGCAGTGACAAACGCAGCGCCCCCACCGTCAATTCGAGAAGAAAGCGCGTGCATGACGGTGAAACATCTTCCACGACAAAGCGAGTAAAGTCGTCGAACGTTGGAACCGCAGTAATAGAACCGCAACCCTCCACGTCTTACGGCACGACTTCTTCAGAAGCACCATCTACAATTAAAACTGCACCCACTTACCCCCATTCAATACCGGCTGTGCTCTCCACCTCAGCAGTAACACAGCAACCTGTAGGCAGTGGTATATCATTCGAGCTGTTACGCAACGTCACCACCACCCAATCCGTGACTAGAAACCGGTACGTAGTCAGGGTCAACCCTCGAGTCATGTATAGTAACAGCTTTGAATACGGACTGCTGCGCATGGTTGAACGTATTGTGGAGTTTGCCCTTCAGAGCAGTGAGCGGCGTGAAGTCAGGACGCGTCTGGTGCTCGGTTTTGCGTCAGCTGATACCGATAGAGACGATTTTTGGGTAGTAGTACCCTACAGGCGTCTGCCCGCCGTAGCTGTAGAATATAATTTGGGACGTATAATGCAGGCCGCTCAAAGTGGCACCGAGCTTAATTTGGAGAATTTTACGATTGATATAGACCATGTCTACCGACCTGAATATGATGCCTAATGGAAGCCGATGAGCAGTAGTGCGAAGAAATAAGGGCCATCAAACGTACATTGGTGGTGGAGCCCCTCAAATGCAGTGACAGCTTGTTTGGAGGGCGTACAAACCCCTTCAAACATTACTTTCCGCCTACTACGATTTCTACTCATTATACCCTTATGTGATGAAGCACAATTCGTACCCCGTAGGTGCGCCTGAAAAACTTGTGGGCCTTGCCATGCCTACTATCGAGGAGTTCTCAGCTAACTTGAATGAGAGCTACTTTAGGCTTTCTTTCGTAGATATGCTCTCCCCTCGCGATTTATGGATGCCGATCTTGCCTGTTGTTATAGACCACAAACTCATGTTTCCTCTGTATGAAGTGTGTTTGAATTGTTCCCTTTGTGTGTGAAGTGTAATCACACGATCAACCAGAGGAAGATCAGAGGCGTATATACAAGTCCTCAACTGGCCCTAGCCCTCCGCTACGGGTACAGAATACTGAAGATCTATGAGGTGTGGAGGTTTCAGAAGCTCTCAAACCTTTTTACACCATATATACTAGGGGCACTCAATATATTTTGCCCCACCCCTTTTGTATTAGCTAAATAATAGGCTATAGGACTGAAATGTCGTTTGGGCCGTAAGTTTGAACTTTCTGTGCTTCGCATAATCGGATTTTTCCAGTTTGAACCTCTCCTCCTTGTATAAAACCGCTTTTAAATGCCCTTGTATAAAACGATGGTTAAAACAGTTTCGAAAATGGCGTCTGACAGTGATGTGCGCCGTAAACAGAGAGCTGTTATCGAGTTCTTAACCGCAGAGAAGGAAACAGTTGGAAATATTCATAAACGTCTACAAAATGTTTACAGAAATGCTGTTGTTGATCGAAACACAGTTGGATGCTGGTCTAAACGTGTGAGATAATCGGAGAGAGCGGGAGCCAGCCTCGATGATGAGCCACGCAGCGGTCGCCCGGCATCGACTGTGACATCTCACACTGTGCAACGTGCTAACAGCATTATTCGACCAAATCGGCGCGTCACATACAAGGAGCTATCACTGGAGCTAGGAATTAGTGAAGGAAGTGTGAATATGATAATTCAGCAACTGGGATACTAAAAAATGTGTTTACGGTTTGTTCCTCGCGAACTGACTGAAGATCACAAAGCCCAAGAAAAGAAATTGCTTCTGAGTCGTTGGTTCGATACGAGACAGAAGGGGATGACTTCCTTTCACGAATTGACTGGGGATGAGACTTGGGTACACCACTTTGAACCTGAAACAAAACGCCAATCCATGGAGTGGCATCACGCAGATTCCCCACGCAAGAAAAAGTCAAAATGGCTCCCTCTGCAGGAAAGGTTATGCCCACCATCTTCTGGGACATGAACGGGGTGATTCTGGTCCACATTATGGAGAAAGGACAAACAATCAACTCAGAGGCATATATTGTTACCCTGCAGAGACTCCAGAGACGTATAAAGCGAGTTCAACCGGAGAGAAAACTGGAAGACGTCCTTCATTTGCACGATAACGTAAGACTACACAACAGTTTGCAAACAAGAGAGGCCATCACAAAAAATGCGTTTGACTGTGTTACCCCACCCTCCATACAGCCCGGATCTGGCACCTTCAGACTTCCATTTGTTTGGGCCAATGAAAGATGCTATTCGTGGAAGAAAGTTTCAGAGTAACGCTGAGGTTGTTGAGGAGGTTAAGAGGTGACTCCAGCAGAACCCAGCCGACTTTTACCATCAAGGAATAAAGGCCCTTGTTTGAAGGTGGAGACTATGTGAAAAAATAAAAACTTGTTAAAAAGGTATGTAACTACTTGTGTACTAAATTTCTGGAACTTGTAAGGAAACTTGGAAAGAAAGAAAAAAGGTAGGGCAAAATATATTGAGTGGCCCTCGTAAATACTTTTTTGAAGGATAAAGTAGAAGCCTCAGGATACACACGAGGAGTTGAGTCCGAAAATGGGAAAACGGCGTATATTCAACGCTACCATGATCGTCAAGGGATACAACTTGACCGTACCCAAATTGTGAGGCTTTAGTGTAAAGTTGTGCCTACATAGTCTTTCGGGCACGTTTTCCCAGAATACAGACAACGGGAATGTACATTTAGCTCAAAGTTATAGTGAAGTTTGGGATTATGCAAACGCCAACGATAAAGAAGTTATGAAAAAATGGAAATCGTGAATGTGGGTAATACGTACATAATAAGATACAACTGGACCGAATTGACTACAGATACATCACTTGTTACAAACATACCTGTACCCAGTTTCACAACAGCGTACACACGTATGAAGCTGTGGCATCTGTTGCATTCTCTCGGGCAACGGGTTCTGTACGCTGATACAGATAGTGTGGTATTCACGGAGAGGGAAGGTGAGTATATGCCTCCTCTTGGGGAATTCCTTGAAGAGTTGACTGATGAGATCAAGTATGCGTATGGAGACATCGCATACGCCGATTCTTTTGTCTCAACAGGCCCAAAAACTTACGGTTTACGCGTGAGGGTGGGGGATGAGTACAAGTACACCGTGAAGGCTAAAGGCATCACGCTTAACCATGGCAACCGCCAGATCGTCAACTTTAAATTGTTTAAAGATCTAGTGAGCTTAGAAGACGATGGTAATGAGGGTGATCAACCACCCCACCTGGTTGTGGGGACTCATAACTTCCGAGCACAGAAATTAGGGGACGTGAAGGAACTTAGGGGCACGAAGGTTTGTCGTAACACCTACAGGAAACGATACTAGGTGCCTGGCACCTACGACACTGTACACTTTGAGTACCATGGGCCTTGAATGTATGATATATATATATATATATATATATATGTGTGTGTGTGTGTGTGTGTGTCTATTTACTTGTGGACGATATATTTATTTATTTATTACGTGTATTTGTTATGGTGCATGAATATATGCCATGAATTAGAGACTATTTACTTGTTGACGATATGTTTATTTTAAATGAATCACCTTTCAATTAGCGTTTCATTTTCTCCTTTGTGTGTGTACAGGAAAAAATCTAAGCACCGCCCATTGTATGACGCAGTCCAATCAAAGGGGTCACGTGACTCCTGCTACTAATCGATCATATCTCTGCCTTGCGCGCTCAGTTGATCTCAGCAAGACCTGGATCTCAGAGGTGTATTTTACCTGTTGAAGAATTCTCGCGTAGACAGAAAATAGTGATGACTACCTTTGATATTGCCTGCTCGACATTCATGAAGTGGTACTCGATAAAGTCTGTAGATGTGGTGAACACTCAAAGAATCCCTAGTCCTCCCTCCTTTGAGGCTTTTAAGTAGGGATGCACCGGAACCAGAATGTCAAGTTCCGACCGGAACCGGAACTTGTCGGAACTTTTAAAATGTTCCGGCCGGAACCGGAACTTTAAGTATTGCTTAAACAACGAAAAAAAATCTGTTTCATAGGACACCCAGAAATGCTAATATGATATTATTGGTCTTTGTCTTGGTTTTTAAACTAATTTCTAAAACTAAAGCTGTGAAATGAAGTTCATGTTACATCATGGATTGGAGGAAGAATAAGAACATTAATAGGAACATGTTTTAATTCATGAAACAGTAACCAATATCACAATAAAAAGTTCCGGTTCCAGCCGGTTACTTTTCTAAAGTTTCGGCCGGAACCGGAACTTCATAAAAATTGAGGTTCCTACCGGAAGTAACCGGTCGGAACTAAGTTCCGGTGCATCCCTACTTTAAAGGCCACACTGAACCGCACAAAGCGTGAGGAGCAAGAGGTCCAAATACTCTATGGATATTCTGGCTAGAGCATTGCGGGCTTTCGTGGCTCAAACGACGTAATGGACTATGTTGTAGGACTAAACTGCGTAAAGGCGCACATACACTGCGAAGTGAAAGAAACATCACGTGCAGAAGAGAAACAGCTGGTGTGGGTTGTGAACCTTGTTGATGATTGGTATGGCAAGAGGTATTATGTCATGTTACATCATACCGAGTACGCGTACACTGCGATGGAGAATGTAAATCTTGTGATTATGGACAACTTAAAATATTTTTATCATTACGTTCATAGATATCATGATGAGGTTCGCAGTGTGGTTGTGGCTAAAGGTTTGTGCGAGTTTTTAATAGAGTTTAGGGCTGAGTATCGCTTGTTAGGCAAAAAGGATAAATATGGACACATGTTTCTCTCAAATAGAGCGCCGGAGTGTTAATAAAATGTGTCTAGTTCGAGAAAATGAACGAAGATATATGGTGCGCGTTCCGGGGAGTGATAAGACATTAAAGCCGATATTACTTCATGTATCAGAAAAATTCTCTAAACGATTGGCCGGCATAATGGGTTACAAATATTCGTATGATTCGGTTCCCTCATGTTGGAACAACCCCGTACACGAATCACTAACGCTTGGTATGACGCGCCCGTGTGACTCATTTCCCCCACACCTCCCGCCGAGCCAAACCGAATACCTGCGGCTCATAGTCACCTCAGAGTTTGACCCGACTGGACGTGCTCTCCTCACAATAGAAAACTAATAAACGATGGAGCTTCCATTGAGCAGTATCCTCAGTGCCGTATACGATGTGTCCGTGACTAAATAGGTTTAGTCAGTGCGTGTGTTCAGGCGTAATACTGGCGCTATTAATTATATACTTGAAACGAAGTGTAGACAATCAAACTCTGGTAAACGGAATGTTATTTATTTAAGTGTTGAAGAGATGAACAGAATCTTCGTGGTGGTTGAGAAGTGGGGCGAGGACCGTTATAAAATACCTGCAGGTGTGGGCACAAGAAGAGAGCAGGTTAGTGATGCACCCTCATACACCATCATTTGTACGTTGTGTATAAATCGAAACCAGCCATGCATTGATATAAGGTTGATGTGGAAGAATGCAGCTGACAACAACGCCCTTATCCCCACGCGAAACCGTTTCATTCTCGACAGAATGTTTGAAGTCGTCGGTTTCCGCAAGCTAAAACCTATATTAGACGCGCGTGTTGCCGATATGCTTTATTTTGACACGGTTCTCGAATACGCGTACACCGCTCTGCTCGACGGTTTTACCGAGTGTAGGGAGGAGCAAGGCGAAAGTGGTTTGGAGTTGGGTGCGTATTTACAAGGTATAGACTCCTCGAAATATCACGAACTTTGGTACAAAGGACTTGAGCGGTACAGGCTGAGCTCACCTTTACTGTTCACCCTAAAGAACTATTTCTTTATATAACGAGCAGTTGTCGGCGCGACTTAAAAGATTATTTCAATTGCCGATATGCCTTGTGAAGAAGAATTCACGGTTGAAAAGCTCGGATTGGAAAGAATAAACCCGCTTCTGGAAAGCAGTGTTTATAAACTTGAATTTAATAATGATGTGCGATGCCATCTTTGTGCGTGCTTTTGAATGTATTCTATCCGTGATAACTTGCCACCCAATTGTAAAGTGGGTAAAAAAATAGTGTTAAACGAGCTGAAAGCCCTTTATATTGAGTATAGATATCCACATACTTTGAGTGGTGAAATAATGTTAAATCGTATTTATTGTGTAGTACAAAGTAATGAGGATGTAACTGGATTCGATTACGTGTGAGTTTAGTATTTTATTTAAGCACAGTAGAACTTAAAGCGCGTAATTTTTTTATGTATACAGTATATATATTATCCATGTATGGTATTTAGAATTCTTCTGCATTATTACTTTTTAAGTTTATATATAAGTGTGTACTTTTTGAACCGTGTACATATATTAAACGTGTATATAGATTTTTGTACTATTATTATTTTTTATGCTTATATAAAAGGGTGTAGTTTTTATGCATGTGTATATATATTAAACGTATATATAGATTTCTCCTGTATTATTATTATTATTATTTTGATGCTTATATACAGGGTGGCCCAAAAAAAATGGCACCAATTTTGAGAAGTGATATCTCAATAACCATTGCAGCTAGGGACTTAAAAAAACAACTAAATGAAAGATAAATCTTTTCTCTTTAAATACTTATTCTATGGCTTGATGGTTATAAGCCCATATAATGCCCAAAATTGGCTTCCAAAAAAAAATATACAAAAAAAAGTTGCGCATTTATATTTATTCCTTGATCCTAATTTTAAATGAAATTTTTCTATTCCAGACCCCTCAAGATGGGATTGAGAGAATCTGATAAGAACATTATACAAGCACTACGTGAAGAAAAAGGATATTCATTAAACAGAATCCTTTACGAATTTCCAAATAGAAATTGGAAAAAAGAACTGTGGCACATTTTTTACAAAAACTTAAAGAAACCGGCAGCAGTCAACGGCGTCCGGGAAGTGGTCGATCAAATAGTATTACAACGCCAGAAAACATTGAAAAAGTAAATGAAATCGTTTTAAGTCAAGAAGAACAACCGGGAACAAGTAAAAGTGAACGTGAAGTTGCGAAAGAAACCGGGATTTCACGTTCATCAGTACAGCGAATAATTCGAAAAGATCTTGGGTCGAAAACATTTAAGAGGGTGAAGGTTACTGCTTTATCGGAGCCTGTGAAAGAAAGACGTTTCCATCGATGTAAAAATCTATTGCGAAGATTTCGGTCAAATGAGTCTGTGAAAAAAATTTCGTTTTCTGATGAGAAACGATTTACGGTCGAAACACCACGAAATACCCAAAATGATCTGGTTCGTGCAGCAGTGGCGACAAAAACTCATGTTGACCCAAAACGACTTTTGCGTGAAAAAAAAACACTTTTCAGATTCGATAGTGGTTTCCCTTGCAGCGTCATCTGAGAACAAAACATCCATCATTTTTATTCAGCGAGGCGTTAAAATTAACTCAATTTACTACTGTAATGACTAATGACATTTTGTCTCCAATGTTGTCAGAGATCAAGGAGACGAGCACTGATTTTGTGTTCATGCAAGATGGAGCCCCATCTCATACAGCCAAGGAAACAATAACATTTCTCAATAATAATTGTCCTGGTTTTATCGAACCAAATAATTGGCCACCATGCAGTCCAGATCTAAACCACATTGACTACTTTGTGTGGTCTGCCTTAGAGAGAGAAGTCTACCATGGTCAGAAAATCCGTGATGTGAACCATCTTCGTGAACGAATTCAGGCTGCATGGGAAAATCTCTCACAAGTGACGATCTCAAAGGCAATTTCAAAATGGAGGGCGAGATTACAGGCTGTGGTTGACCATAATGGAGGGCAGATTCAGCCATTTATTGAAAATTAGGTTTAACTTAAAAGGAATAAATATAAATGCGCAACTTTTTTTTGTATATTTTTCTTATAAGCCAATTTTTGGCATTACATGGGTTTATAACCATCAAGCCATAGAATAAGTATTTAAAGAGAAAAGAATTATCTTTCATTTGGTTGTTTTTTTAAGTCCCTAGCTGTAATGGTTATTGAGATATCACTTCTCAAAATTGATGCCATTTTTTTTGGGGCACCCTGTATATATATATATATATATATATATATATATATATATATATATATATATATAGTATATGTATATATTTATTTATTTATTTATTTTATATTTATTTCCTCTATATTTCCCGAGCTGAATAAATGTGTTAATAATTATTTCCATGTTAAATAATACGTTTTGCGACTAAATAAAGAGAATGATGTAGTTGTGCTTTATTATTCAATAAACGATATTATTTGATTTAATGAAACAAGTACGTTGATGGGTGTGTATATATATATATAAATAAAAACAAACGATATTAGTTTTGATGCATGTGTGCTTTAATTCGGCTAAATAAAATAAATAAATAAATTATATATATATATATATATATATATATATATATATATATATATATAGGCGCCTCGGTGGTGTAGTGGTTAGCGTCGCTGACTACGAATCCATCGGTCCCGGTTCGAGACCCGAGGCAACCGGCGGGCAGCAAAACCCAGCTGTTCATCCTTCCACACAATAAAGAAAGTGGTTGGTAGATAAATGAGTACCCTAGGTGGCCTAGTGGTTAAGACGCTGGGCTGCTGATGGGGCGTGGTTCGGATTCCACGTTAAACTGTAGGTCTAAGGTGGAGTGAAAAGCTTGACCTTCATCAGAATGAACAATTCGGGCGGGAGCTAACCAAAGGTTATATATGGGAACCAAAGGTTATATATATATATATATATATTCTAAACAAGCCAACTGGCTGGCCCTACATTTTTGCACGTTAATGAAAATGAAAATGAAATGAAAATGAAAAGGTTTATTGGCAGACTATAGTCAATATTATTAATACAATGACAGTTCATATATTAAGGATAGAAATAAATACAATTGATTAGAAATAATACTGCACTGTCGAAGTTAAGTGGAGCTACAGACAGACGTTTTCGTACCAAAAAGTCCATAGCTTAGAGGATAAATGGCAGGACTCATGGATAGCTTGGATGATCGGGTTGGTTGATTTTTTAATTCTTTGCATTAGACTGTGTTGAGCACGTCTTGTTACCTCCGGGAAGCTCGAGACATTGCGAGTGGCAAACATTTGCGAAGCTGAGCATCTCGGGGGTAATTTATGTAAGAGTCTAAAAGACCTGTGGTACAGCAAATTTAGAGTTCTGCCAAAACCTTTTTTATAATTCACCCAGAGTTGCTGTCCGTATATATTACTGCAGAAAGTATGAAAGAGAGTGTCTTTAGCTTCACTTGTACAGAATCGAAAGTTCCTTATGGTCATATTCGCTTTAGCACATAGGCTTCGAGATTGTTTTCTTATATCCGAATCATCACCCAAGGAGCTGGTAATAGTTTGACCCAAATACTTAAACTCTTGTACTTCCTCAATTACTTCACCATTCATTTTAAACCTTACTTCAGCTGGCTGATTACAGCTTTTAGGATGAAATTGCATAACCTTAGTTTTTGTAACATTAAAAAGAATATCATGTTTTGGCGAATACACTTCGCAGACTTTTAGTAGCCGATCCAGACCTTTAACAGAGGGACTTATTAACACCATATCATCGGCATAAACTAAGTTATTTATCCTTGTGTTATCTATACAACATCTCACTGTTGCCTCATTAAGTGAAACAATTAATCCGTCGATATACACATTAAACAGCATAGGTGAAAGTAAGGAGCCTTGTCTCATCCCGCAAGAGGAGCCAAAACACTCGGATAGTACATTGCCCCACCTAACAGTGAAAGATTGGTGGGAATACCAAAATTTCAATAAATTTAATATGTACATGGGAACGTTCCTGTCTTCTAGTTTTGCAAATAAAATATTGTGGTTCACCCTATCATATGCCTTACTTATATCTAGGAAACAGCTATAAATAGCTGAATTACTGTCAATATATTTAGATATTGTTTCTTTAAGTACATACTGTAGATACATAGGACAGTTGAGTGGGACCTTTTAAAGCCAAACTGATTAGAAGTTGTCCATAGGAAATCATTTAATCGGCGTACCAAGAGTTTTTCTAGTAGTTTCGAGAAGCAGGAATCGACAGCAATAAGCCTGTAATTATTGCTGGACAGAATGTCTCCTTACTTATTTTTGACCAGGGGCAAGATATATACCCTCATGAACTCTGCAGGGATATAGCTATGAGCCAGCATGGCTGATAGGAGCAAAGATATATGCAGACATACTACGTCATTTGCATATTTTAAGTGCTCATTCGATAAGTCATCTATCCCTGACGCAGAACCAGTCTTTAACTCTTTAATTAACCTCTTTCCTTCAGAAAATGATATCAAAGTATTTTCCCTTGTCCCTCCCACAAATTTCCAAAATTTGTTATTATCGTTATTTATGCGAGCTTCACAGGCTTTTGATGCTCGAATAGACTCTTCTTCCTGTTTACATCGCCTTATGGCCGCTTTATACTGACCCCGACTTCTACACATATTCAAGTATTCTGGTCATAATCTGGGTCTACCATGAAAGCACCGCAAATCATAGGCGTCTTTCGATTCCCTCTTCAGGGGGGCAATAAAATCATTCCATCCAGGAATAATCTTAGTATGATAGTTGTAAGAGTTAATCAGGGGGCTTCCTGCTTCTCTTAACAGGGATATTATCTTACTATAATACCTATCTATGAGTCTAGGTCTGTTTTTGTATTCTATTCTCTGCTGCATCGTAACATTGGACCAATCGAGGCGATTATTCTTACTTATTGAGTTCTTGTCAAGTCGTGTTGCGCATAAATTGGTAACGTTAATTAATATTTCTAATGGTCTATGATCAGAAAGAAGGAAATCATGCAGAATATGAACTCTAACAATTCGATCCTTTAGATTATTACTAGTGAGACAATGATCAATCCACCTGGTGGTACCACTCATATCACTAACGTATGTAAAATTAATATATATATATATATATATATATTATATATATATATATATATGTGTGTGTGTGTGTGTGTGTACTCCTTCTAAGTCAATTACGCCTTCTAAGCCAACTGGGGCTGTCAAGAACTTCATTGTGTTATGAGCCATGGCAGTGAGAACATCTCTCTCCATTAATATGTATATATACACTAGGGTCAAATTAAATAAATTATACATTATACAATTATACATTTTTTGCACTCTCTCCTCTCCTTTAATATATATATATATATATTATATATATATATATATATATATATGTATACACTCCTTCTAAGTCAACTGGCGGATTCAGCCAACTGGCTGATTATACCTTCTAAGCCAAATGAGGCTGTCAAGAACTTCAGTATGCGACGAGACATGCCACCGAGAACATCTCTCTCTCTTAGGTTATCTTCTTAGGTTAGGGTTAGGTTAGGTTACCCCTTTGGGGGAAGGTCTTTACCTTGGGCCTCCCTTCAAACCTCCTTTTCCCCCTTCATGCAACTTTGGGGGGACTAACCCCCTCCCCTCTTGTTTCATTCTCCCACTCCCCCTACCCTACCCCATTGCAACATTGATCATCTTGCATGCAATTGATTTGTACTCTACACTTTTACGGGCATACTACTGTATATAAGATGAAAATTGAAACATTAAGAACGGAAAATTGATGAAAACAATAAAAAAAACGAAAATAAAAATATGTGAATATAAAGGCAAATTACTTCGAACCAAAGCCTGGAAGTGCCACCACGCATGGCGTATGAAGCGACGCAGGTGTGGAATTCTGCAACTGGGGCGGGGGCGGCCGCTGGTCCACCAAGATGCGTGTGTGAATGGATGTGTACTCTTTAGTTTCTTCATTTTCTTCTCTTTATTACTTTTTGTATTTTACATCAGGGTTGCTTCTACCTTGCCCAATTCATTGGAAAATGAGATTTTGATCATGCGTGTATGCGTTTCGAACCAACGAACCATATACACTGAAACTTCCAAAGCCAACGTTCCCAACCACAACCACGCACGAAGGCAATCATGAAATTTCCAAGTGGGATGTTAAATGGTTCGACCCAATGTTTCTTTTAAAGGATAGTTATTTTTCCTGTTGTGGCATTACTGTCTCAGTGCCATCTGACGAACGAAAGACGTAAAACGGAACAACCAACTGAGTGTCCTCTGTTTGTTGAACGACGTAAAATCAATAAACCAACTACATTTATACGAACTGAAATCAAACAAAAATTCAAAGGAAACTTCCATGCAACTTTCATGTTATGATTTACAGGATCCGACAGTAGCTCAGTGAGTAATACCGTTTCACTATGAGCGAAGTGAAGACACTGAGGTCGGGGGTTCGAATCCTGACGATGCTGGTAATAAATAATAGAGGAGTTAGGGTAATGGAACGCATCAGTTGACATGAGCCTTGTACCAGTTTCTGTACCTCCAGACTGATCAGCTTTAACTTTCTTATTTTTTTTTATAACGTTCATTGCTTAGGTTTCATTTTATTATTTTCTTAACTTTTACTTCTAGTGTTACAATAATTACTTCGTTGCAGGATTAAGGGAATATTTTAACTGTAATTTTAAATATATTACAGTAGTCTTGACTGTAATTCTAATCTGATTAAGAAGTTTCCTTATTTTGCTGATTAATTAATTATTGATCATGGAATCAGTACGATTTCGAAATGTTTGTCTTTAGAAAGTTATGTTCACCTTATTGGTTTCACTCCTCTCACTTCATTATTTGTTTGTGATTTCATGCGTGTTCACAAGCCAATTGCTTATATTATATATAATATATATATATATATATATATTAGTGATGTATTGGATGTCAGATTTCAGACATCCGCGGATGCGGATGCCAAACTTTGACATCCGTGTGGATGCGGATGCAGATGCGGATGTGATAATATGATAGTTTAAATTCATACTTAATTTATTAATTGACTTTCGATTTTTGGTTATTTATAAATATTACATATTTGATAATATTAGATATTAGATATTAGATAATATTATTTTGTAATTATAATTTTTTTACATACACTCTTTTTTTGGACGAGTTTTCGCCACACAACTGTTTGTTACCAGGATGCTGGACGGGGACCCAACTCGTCTTGCATCCCACCAACCACTTTCCCCAACCATCACCCTTTGGGAAGTAGTGTGCTTATTAGTGATGTAGCGGATGTCATTTTTTTCACATCCGCGGATGCGGATGCGGATGTCTACATTTTCGTTATTTTTTAGGATATATTCGAGATTTGTTGTGTTTAACGTATATAATAAGTTATTATATAGAGAGAGCTGTAGCTATAATGTAGTATAATTGATTAATTGTACAATAATTGCTGTACTTTTCTCTGAACATATAAAATAATATCAAGCATCTAACTAATATAGAAATCAATTAGTGAATTCGTCTGCAAATAAATTCGTTATATTTTGTTGAGTTTCAGCCACAATTAGAAACCATAATTGTGTTAGGCATATTTATAAATGAGTAATTAAAATAAAGTAAACTAAGATGTTCATCGTTTAATGTTCAAACTTAATTATAGGAAGGTTATGCTTAAGGAACATTAACTTTTCTGCCTTTTCTGCTGCCAGTCTGTTTCTCTTTTCATCATATATTAATCCAGCACTGCTAAATAATCTCTCGCTTGGTACGTTTGTTGGAGGACAGGTTAAATGTTTCCTTGCAAGTTTACTCAAGTATGGATAGATAATCTGCATATTTTTCCACCAACTAATAGGATTGTCACATGCAGCCAGGCGTTTTTCTTGTTGATAGCTCTCGATCATTTTTACTACATCTTTTGACATCGCGTAGGTCTCGTCATTGCTGCTTGACTCAAGAAACTGAGAGACAGATTCTGTGATAGATTTGCTTGTTGAAGGTGTTGGTTCTGTCACTGAAACTTTTATTCTTTTGGTGGGTGGCGAAGCGACAGATTCAAGAGATTGAAGCTCTTCAACTGCTTTGCCAAGTGATGATTTAACTCGTTCTAATGTACTAGGTGAAAATAACTTAGCTTTGTAACGTGGATCTAAGTAGGTTGCAAGAGAGTAACTTCATACAAGAACAGCCTCTCGTCTTGTCGCTTGCATCACTTTTGCGCACAATGAACTAGTTCTATTAATATAGTAGAATTTGATAATTTCCGCTTATTAATGACGTTTTATCTCAACGGTCCACATCCGCAGTCCAAAGTGCGGATGCGGACGCGGATGCGGATGCGAGAAAATGTGCGGATGTTCCGCGGATGCGGATGCGGATGCGGATGTGACCTACATCACTAGTGCTTATGACATTGTTGTGTATTGTAGCATGAACAATTAATTATACAAATACACAACAGACATTTCCAGTTACATTAAAGATCAAATGAAGGCTGCACAAGTCTCAGTATTTGAACTGAATGAGTGGCAAATTGTGCTTTAAAAATAGCATTTTAGTAAATAGTACACATCTGCAGCATCCGCATCCCGCAGGTCAGGATGATTCAAAAGCTCTATCTATTTTGCTGAAATAATGATACAGTATTTCTATTTTATTGTCTACAAGCCAAAGATGATGATGGATGTACAAAAACGTGTGATAGTAGTAACACTACGTATCCAAGGGAAGAAGTGCAAAGAAATTCGAGAAACATTTTAAATAAAATTTCAGAAACCAGGACCAACAGACAAAGCAATTCGCGAGCTGGTCAATAAATTTGAAAAGAACAGGATCTGTTCATGATGAGGCAAGATCTGGGCATCCAGGTACCTCTCAAGAAAATGTCGAATTGGTAAGAGATGCCTTTGAAACAAATCCTAGAATGTCAACTCGCACAGCATCACCTAGAACAGTGGCGGCGAACCTTTTTTGCTGGCGGGTCATTTTTGTTACTTTTGATTTTTAAAAAAACGAAATTGGGTCAAAATAATTTATTTACTTACTATTTTTAGTGAGAAACTTGTTGGATTTTAGCTGCTAATGTTTTGATCCGAGATTTATATTTAGTTGTCTTTAGTCTCACACATGCAGCACTCATATATGTGCCAAGGCGAATCCTAGTGGTGGAGTTGACGAAATTCATGGAGGAAAACAACTGTTCACATGAATAAGATGAACCAAACATTGTTAGCAGAGCTAATGCTAGCTTTTTCATTGTTGCAAAAGAATTTGGTAAAGAGTTCCATTCTGCAAGAATAAGATTCTCTACTCATTCTATTGATTGTTGTTCTCCGGTTACACCCAAAATTGACGACTCCAATTCCTTTTCTTGTAACTTCAGATTAAGATCAATAAATTTAGTCTTCCATACTGCACTTTCTTGGAAGTCAACTAATTCCATTTTTAAATTACCAATGTCAAGCCAATGAAAAGTTGATAACTGAAGATCTTAAAATTGAATAGTATGGGGGAATTGGATGAATTGTAATGTTGCATCAATTTGTCGGAGTTGTGAAAACCTCTCTGAAAGTGATTGTCTGGCATTTCTTATTATTGAAGAGTACTTTTTGAGCACGTCGGATTTATTTTCTTCATTGTCTGCAAAATATTTTGAAGTAAAGAAGTATTTCTGCAATAATGGAAAATATTTCAATTTTTCTTCTTCCAGATCTTTTGAGAAAATATTGTTTTTTTTCAAAAGCTTTAATATTTTCAAACATTGATGATACAACACAGCCGCGACCTTGCAACTTTTTATTTAAGGCATTGTAATGCAATGTGAAATCAGCGAAAAAATGTAAATCATTCAACCAATTCATGTCAGTCAGTTCTGGATATTCATGTTCTTTTTTATTAAAAAAATATCTTATTTCTTCTAACAATTCAACAAAGCGATTCAAAACTTGACCACGACTTAACCATCTGACATTGTTATACATGACTAGCCCTGAAAATTGAGAGTCAACCTCATCTAATAGTTTGGTAAATTGACGTTTGTTAAGATCGTGAGCAACTATAAAATTGACAATCTTTGTCACAAGAGACATCACATTTTCAAGTGATTTTAAACTTTTTTTTTGCCCAAAGAGCTTCTTGGTGTAAAATACAATGAAATTCAACTAAAGAGTGTTTCACTTCTTGTTTAAGTAATTGAACAAATCCAACATTTTTCCAGTCATACACGGAGCTCCATCAGTCGTCACAGATACAATACTTCTGAAATTAATACCCATTTGAATGAATTCCTTCTTCAATTCATTTATAACACTGGTATGCATATGAAATGTTTTTGTCTGCTGTGAGGGTTTTTTCAACTCATATTATATAATTCGACCATGCTGAATTCGAAAATGACATTGGTTTTCCTCAATCAGGTCAGGTTTTTTCTCTATTGGCCATTTATTATAAGTCCAATTTTATCTACAAATTTATTGATTTTTTAGCTTAAACAATGTAGATACGAGTAATATTATAAGAACACTCGTGAAAAATGAAAACATTGTGTAAATAAATACTTTTATTCATACAATGAATATGGAAAAAAGTTTATTGAGGAAGGAAGGAAGTTTTTTTGGCTTTCCGTCTGTGTTTTTCTTCGGGCACGTCTCGCTTCAAACACCAGCAATAGTCCGCCAGCATATTGATATCCCAGTTTACCTGGTACCTCTCTTCCATTATTTTGATATCTTGGTGAAATCGTTCACCCTGTTCCTCACTATAATCCCCGCAATTTTCAGGAAAATAGTCCAAGTGGGACCACAAAAAGTGCATTTTTATAGACATGCGCGACCCATGAGCTTTGAAAGCTTCCATCAAGTTTTTGACAACGGACTCGTATTCTGGACTTCTACGCTTGCCAAGAAAATCCGTGACAACTGATTTGAATGCCTGCCAGGCATTCTTCTCAGTTGGAGTCATTGCGTTTTCGAACTGAGTATCCTTGATCAAAGTTCGAATTTGAGGACCATCAAAAATCCCAGCATTTAGTTTAGCATCAGATATATGAGGAAATTTACTCTCGAGATATCGGAATGCTGAACCCTCCTTATTCATTGATTTGATGAAATTTTTCATCAAGCCCAGCTTAATATGAAGTGGTGGGAGCAAAATTTTTGTTGGTGGTACAAGGGGCACTGAAATGACATTATGCGACCCAGGTTCAAAATTCTCTCTGGATGCCCATTCACGCTGTGCATAGTGCTTCTCATCCGCTCGGCTATCCCATTTGCAGAGGAAACATGGGTATTTCGTGTATCCCCCTTGCATTCCCAATACAAATGCCACAATCTGAAAAAAAATGAAAATATTTAAAGAATTTAGAGAATTTGTTCTATCAGATAAAAAAATCTATGCATTGGACTGTATCACTTCTGTGGGGAAGTTAAGTGTTCTTATACGCTCTCAAATAACCTTTGGAAAAACAACATAGTCAATAGAAATAGTTTACTTATGATATTAGTATTACCTTCAAAATCTCCACAGATCCAGTTATGTTGGTCGTATACGAGAGCATCCAGTAAAATTTTCATGTTATCGTAGCTCTCAGTAAGTTGTACGGAATGTGCTACAGGGACTGATGCAACCCTATTCCCAATGTTGAGAAGTACTGCTTTCAAACTTCGTTTAGACGAGTCTATAAATAGCCTCCATTCTGATGCGTTATATGGCAGGCCCAAGGATTCGATTAGCCCCTCAACATTGCAGCAGTACACTAAGGAAGAGGTATTTTCGTGCACTGCAAAAAACTTGCGGAATTCTTCCTCTCGTTTCCTATACCAGGAGAATGTTGTTCCCGGAGCCAGCAAGTTGTCCTCTCGAAGTCGTGAGCCCAAGATCTCGGCAGCTAATTTGGAAAGTCCTAAATCCCTGGTAAGATCATTAAGTTTGGCCTGGTTGAGAGGCCTCGGCTCATTTGAAGCGGTATTTTGAGGTATATACGACTGGGACTGGTCATTGGCATTGGTCATTGATTCATCATCAGAATCATCGAAGTCCAGGGTTTGAGGTGGGTCGGGTATTGGAATTCCATGACCATGGGGTACAGGTCTCATAGCAGAAGGAATGTCAGGGTATACAACAATGTTTTTATTCTTCTTGTAACTCCTGAAAATAGAAACACAGAAACATGGATATAAAACTTGCATATGAAATAGAAGAAGCATTCAGACAGTGGCGGCTCGTGAGGGAAGGCTGCTGTCTGTAAGATATGAAATAGTCGATGGAGTCTGTATATTTTCTTTCTTTTTCATTCATATTGTCCCTTCGGGGACAATATGAATGAAAAAGAAAGAAAATATACAATCATTGTATATGTAAATGTAACTTGTATAACAATATGTATGTGTAAATGTATTTTCTATAACAATATGTATATGTAATGTATGATTACCATTATGGTGAATATTATGCTATATATGGTGAATATTACATTATGGTGAATATTATGTCAAGTTTCATACGAGGATTTCAAAATATTTAAGAAAAATAATTTATAAGCCCACCTTGGAGGTTTGTCATGCAGAAATAGCAATCTGTCACGTGATCCTTTCCTTCTCTCCAAATCATGGGAATTCCAAAAGGCAAAGATTTCGCTCTGCCTTTGCTCCATCTTCTCAAATTTTCAATGCACGTCTTGCAGCACATATGAGGGGCGAAATTTTTGTCCTGGTCCCCTAGCTTAATTCCAAAGTATGCTCTATACATTGTCTTCACAAATTTAGTGATTTGGGACTGGTTATTTGGCATGGTAACCGTCCCACATATGTAGCAGAATCTATTGGGATCATTTTTACACGCTCTATTCATTATGAAATATTTTATCTATATGCCTGAAAAGTAAAAAAAGATATTATACAAGTGAAACAAATGATGATAGATGTTACTGTTCCAATTCCGCTTTGACAAAATCACGAAAAATTCTATTTTACTTATGAGGCCATAGCCGGATAACCTGAGCTGATTGAGAAAAACGGATTGCAGATTCGAAATCAGCAGGAAAATCTCTATAAGAATCACTTACAAAACCCTTGACAGCAAAATTGATGCATACCAGTGTAATATCCTGTCCTGTGGTTTTCTCAGGCAGTGTCATCAATTTAATTAGCTCTTCCTTCATTATATTTTCGGAATAAAATCTTGCAATAATTACTAGACGGGCCTGTTATGTGACATCTGTACTTTCATCCAAACAAATTGAAAACATTCCAGCATTCGTCAAATCCAATAAAAGTTGACCAGATACATCTTTGTCCATGATAATTATTCTATCTTTGACCGTATTTCTGGCCACAGGCAACTCATTAATACGTTTAATTATTTGATCTTTATTCTGAAAATCTTCAAATAAATAATCTGAGCAGTTTATAAAAGCTTCTTTTAACTAATCACCATCAGAAAGTGGTTTTCCGTGTTTAGCAATGGTAGATGATAATTTAAAACTAGCTGCTGTAATATTGCTGTTTGGTTAAAAATTCTTTTAAAAATAGCAGATTGTTGTTGCTGTTAGTTTAATTGCCGCATAATAATTTCATCCCTTTCCTCATCTAACAATGAGCACAAATTTTTGTGGTTACTTTCAAACTGTCGCTTAATATTATAAAAGCGAGCAACAATGTCCACTTTGCAAATACAACAAAAAGCTTCATTATTTCGTTTAATAATACGGTATTTCACAGTCCACTCTTCACGAAATAACCTTCCAGTTCCACTACCTTCAGAACTAGTTTTTCGTTTTTTTGTAGCCATTTTTTCATGGATGATAATTTCTGCACTAATAATTTGGCACTCCCAAACTTAAGGACTTGAACTGCAAAACTGGGAAGGCGGATGATCGAGTGGCGTGCACCATGAGTCGGTTGTCATACATACACGCACGTTTTTAAACGTATACTATACGTTTAAAAATGTTTTAATGTGTATCAGCTGTTTATTTCGGTAGGAGAATAAAATAATTTTAAAACTATAACGCAGAAAATATTAGAAATTAAAGTAATATTTTATTTAAATAAGAGCTTGTGGGTCAATAAAAATTATCTCATGGGTCAGTACTTGATCCGCGGGTCAGTGGTTCACCATCACTGACCTACAGGGTGTCCCGTAAGTCTGGACCCATAGGGAAAAATAATAAAATTACAAAATAGTCCAAAAATTTATTACATAATCTGTTCAAAGTGTCCGCCGTTGTGTCGCACACATAGTTGAAGACGCAATCTCCACTGCGACAGCACTTTCTGAATCACAGTCGCAGAAATTTCTTGACACGCCTCCACAATGCGTGCTTTAAGGTGGAAAATGTTCTGAAGTTTGACCTCGTACACTTTGGCTTTCAAGTGGCCCCACAAATAAAAATCATATATAAAAAAATAGAGTCCTAGACTGAGCATACCAAAAAACGACTGTTCTAAGGATTTTAAAGTCAACATTAAAAAAGAAGTTACCATATTCAAGTTCTACACGAATTACACAAGAGGATTATCCAAGACGAGCCGCCATGTGCGGAGAATTGATTGAAAAAATTCATACCGAAAACTTATTAAACAACATTCTCTTCAGCGATGAGGCGACATTCCACACATGTGGAAAGGTTAATTTACATAATTGCCGTATCAGGGCTAGTGAAAAACCAACCGAGTTCTGCGAATGGGAGAGGGAGTCTCCTAAAGTTAATGTCTGGTTGGGTATGACAAGATTAAAGATTTGCGAACTTTTTTCTTTGCAGAAGCTAAGGTAACAGGCCCATTTTTTTTACATGCTTTAGTAGTTTCTTGAGCCGCAGCTTCGTTCAGATTACATTCTCGACACTGTTGTCTTTCAACAAGATGGAGCTGCATGTCACTATGTAAATGTCGTTCGGGCGTACCTTGATAAGCTCTTACCAAATCGCTGGATTGGATGTAGTGGAAACAGGCCCTGGCACAGGCCCGAGGAGAGGGGAGGGGACAGATTGGACAAAATCCCCGGTGCCCGAGCCTCTGGGGGGCCCGGTCCGTGAAAAAAATACATTACAAAATAACTTTTGGTATAACTAACGTTTAAAAATTGTCTCAACAGATAGCAGCACCAGTAACTAGAACATGTTTCCAACAGCACTGCACTGGCTGCACAGTCAGTCAGTTGTTAGGCTTTTGTTGTGACAACTCTGGTGGTTTGCAGTGGTTCAATTTTTCATTGTTTTAAGGTGAAGTTAACATTATGGAGTACAAATATAAGTCTGGAGCACAGAAAAGAAAAGAAA
Source organism: Bathynomus jamesi (assembly GCA_023014485.1). Taxonomy (NCBI): domain Eukaryota; kingdom Metazoa; phylum Arthropoda; class Malacostraca; order Isopoda; family Cirolanidae; genus Bathynomus; species Bathynomus jamesi. The sequence continues at coordinate 121,561 of JAJOZX010000540.1, forward strand.
AACTCGTGTTAAAAACTGCCTCAGGTCAACTTTGTGTGAAGAGCATCTCACAGATTTGGGAACATTGGCCATTGAATCAAAACTTGCAAGAGACCTAAACTTTGATGATATAATTGAAACATTTGCAACAGAAAAGCCTTCAAAGCATCGTTAAATGAGTTGTAGACTTGTAGACAACTTCACAACTAGACTGATTTGGTGTTATGTTTTTATTCAAACGTATTAACACTACTAAAGAATGTTAAGTTTTTCACTTATCAACAGTGTTTTAATTTTTAATAAACATATTACAGAACTATTTCGTTCAAATAAATGTTTTTAAGTTATTGCCACTCATTCTCGTCCTAAGTTAACACTAAGTCATTTAAAAAACTTGTTTAAAAAAGTAGTAAAATTTGGTTGTTAGGGGAGATTTAGGGAGTGGGAGCCTGATCATGCATCTTGCCCCGGGCCCAGTTCCAGCTCTCAGCGGCCCTGCCTGGGCAGCACGAGCTCAGGATTTAACATCATTAGACTTGTTGCCTGAGGCTTTACACAGTCTGAGGTTTACAAAACAAAAGTTACAGACCTGCAGGATCTGCGAACCCTCATTGTCGCGGCAGTCGCTAAATTAACCCCAGAGATGCTTGAGAATGTGTTCCGCAATGCAGTGGGCAGATTTCAGATTTGCAGACACTAATCTTGCTCATGTCGAATCTTAGACCTAAGCTTGATAAATATATATATATCTAATTATGTTACTACATTTTTATCCTAAAATACTATTATTTCAGAAAAATAGATAGGGACGTTTGGACCACCATATATATATATATATATATATATATATATATATATATTAGGGTGTGTCAATTTTGGGGATGAAATGACTAAATTGAAACTCATGTGATTTGGTAGCAATTTAATGTAATCATTTGGCATACAAAATAATATCCTTCCTTCAAAAACAATAAAAAATAACTCCTACCTACATCAATTTTAATTCAAAAATTCCATTTTTCCGTAAATTCGTAACAAAATAACAAATGTGCGCAAACATCCTATCAACATTTAAAGTGGCAATAAGATATCATTCAGAGTCTTTATTTGAAAGTAACCAATGCAGTCATGTCCTTTTTGCTGCGGTTCCTTGACATCAGCATTCGGCTTGCTACTTGCGCTTTGATGTAGCCTTCTCGCCTCTCGTGACTGTAAACTTGACTAGCTGCTTCTGTGACCATTTTCGCACATCTCTCCACACTCTGAGTGTGAGAAGGCCACTTTGGCACTTGCATTGGGGCCTCTTTAAGTTGTGTTAAATCTTTGTTTGTTATACATGTTGTCAGTGGTGGCTCCAAAACTTCCGAACTCAAGTTAACTAATTCTGACAATTTCGTGGCATTGACGTTTATCGGAGGTACCTTCCTCGTCTGAACAGAGCAGTCTCCCAGCTGGTCATCATCTAGTGATGTTCCTCTAAGCTTTAGAATGATTTCCACAGCCTCAGTTCGTTCTTTGGTACATTGACTGCAGAGTATTGCTTGCAAAACTGCCTCTGGCCTAGCATACCAAGCGGACCTTCTCACCACAGGTAACACGATGTCCACCACTACTTTCCTTTGGGTTCTCAGTAGCTGTAATTGAACAAGATGTGGTGGGCCCCTCCATCCACATTGGATTAAGTTTTACATTGAACCAGTGAGGAAGATAAAACCCAATAATAAATTCAACAATCAACATCAAATTCTGTAGCATTTTGCCCTTCAGTGCATGTTTGGAAACCCAAATCCTGCAGAAACGAATCGCTGTAGTTAACCAACGACTGTGACTTACGGGTCCAATCTCCAAGAGAGCCAGATTTTAAGGCAACTCTCCTGATCTGATTGCTTGAACAATACGATAAGCGTAAGATTGATCCGTGCTGAGGTCTTTGATAACTTCTTCAGACAACACTGGAAGGGGAGTGCCTACTACGACCTTTGGAAATTTTGTATTTATTTCTAATTCCGTTGCTTCATCTAGCATGTTGCCAAGGGGGCCTGACCACTTGTTGTTGCTCTTTGTAGGACCATCAAGTTCCTGGATGAGACGACGAAGAGGTAGTTCCCCTGTGTGCAAATCACATACAATCCAAACAAGCCTTCTTCCAAGTTTTTTCTCTAAATGCGTCATAACACCGCCCTGCCATCCAGTGTTCACCGCAGTTGAGTCTCCACCAACGGCCTGCAGTGAACTGTCAAGTCTTCTTGAAGCCAACATATTATTTGATCAGCAATTGCCTCTGCATGTTTCTTGCCTTCTACTTCTGCTTCAGGAACAAAGTGAAACAAATAGCGGCCACCAGGTTCGGAACACACAGAGTAGTGTTCTTCTTTGATGAGACCGGGAAACTTTCTGGCCATTCCCTCTACCTCTAAGAGAACTTTTGTGTCATCTCTTCTTCCATCAAACCAAAGGGAAGAGAGACCTTCCTCCTTCAAATCTTTTTCATGCTGATCAGATATTTCCTTCATTATTTTTTCTTGTGCTCTTCTTATCTTATTATGATCTATCACTAAGGATGTATCCTCTCGACTGATGAGGCCTGCATCTATCCAAGCGGCAGTGGAAATCTCTGCAGTCTCTCGTAGCCCCGTATGGTGGCGAATACTGGCAAGGGCAATGTTTGAGATGTCTTTAGTGTTGTATTTCATTCTCTTCGGCGAAGGTTCAGATGGCATTTTGGAGCTATCATCTGATGTTGCTTCTTTCTGTTCATCTGAAGAGCTTTCAAAGAAGTGAGAAACCTCTTGGTAGAGCTCTTCATCTCTTTGGGTGGCTTCTTCACTCTTCTTTTTCTTCCTTTCTTCCCTCTCTCGGATTTTCTCTTTTTTCTTAGCAATAACAATCTGTTTTTTGGTTCCTGAATAATCTGCCGAACCAATCTGCATTCTTCCTTGGCCTCCTGCCTTTGTTCTCTGCGCCTTTATGAAAGCCAGCTCCAAAACACGGATCTTCTTCTCACGAGGACAGCGACAATCAATGTGAGGGTGAGGTTCTCTTCTGCATGAGGGAGAACAATTGGCTTCAGAACACAACTCTATGGGACACTGGCAGTTAAAAATGTCAAGAAGAGTATCAAGTGTGTACAGAAATTTATTTTTCTTTGCTAGTTTTCCTTTACCAAGTGATGTCTCAACTGCTTTGCGCCACAGCTTTGTTAATTTTAACTCAATAGTTCTATACTGATTGAGTACAGGTGGTTTGAATAACACATTAGCTTTTTTCCACTGATGCAGAAGAGGGGGAATCATGTCCCTTATGAGCTCTTTCTCTGTGTAGTTCCTTCTATCCTTTGTATTTTGTTCACGAAGGAGTAACCCTAGTCTCAGCATGTCTCGCACTGTTGGTAGTTCTGATACGGGAAGCTCCTTGCCTGTACCAACTAACAGGCTCAAGTGGCATGACGACTGACCTCTTGTCTTCAATTTTGGCATCTTAGGAATATCTGAAAAGAAAGAAAAACATTTAAGTATTTTATATCAATTACGATGTTTCAAAGTTTAGTCATTCGATGTTCTAAAATTCAATAAAAAAATATTTCATGGAATTGCAACATAATTAGACAGAAGAATATGATAATAATAAATAATTGTAATAATCAATATAATCCATACTTACAGTTAAACTGTAGTATTCGTCTAGTAGAATAACTATGAAGTAGGTACAAGAGCAATAACAGCAAACCACCGTCTATGACATCTAAGAGGCAACTGAGGACTGAGAGTGAGGGACAGTTCTATTCATGTTGTGACTTGTACATTGTACAACAACTATATGACCTTGAAAACACTCCATATGCGATCAGTGGGATAATTCTGTGACAGATGAATAGTTAATCAATTTATGTCCTATTATTCAGTAAAAGAGTCAATATCTGAAACTTTAAGGTAAAATTGATGTAGGTAAGGGTTATTTTATTTCATTTTGGTTGGCCAATTTCAAGTTTTGACATGAAAAGACTATATTTTCACTACCAAAATTGATTTGAAAAAAGTTGACAAAATTGACACACCCTAATATATATATATTAGGGTGATGCAAAAAAGGGGTCAAATTTTTTTTTTTCAATTTTCAGGGAGACACCCTCCTATTTTATTCATATTCCTAAGAAAGCATAGTATGCGAAATTTGGGGTTGAAAAAGAGAAAATTAGAGGTTGCTACCAAGCTTTAAAAATAAATGTATATCAGTTTGTGCTCAAAAATATTGTTTTGTTGATATTTTCGCCGGAGCCGGTTTGATATGTACCTAGTTAACCTAGTTTGAAAAAAAACGATGACATTCTAGACTATAGTACGTAGTGAGCTCATAAAATAGTAAATAATAGGCACGCTGATTTCCGCACCACCCTCTGAGGTACAGCGTATAGCGCGTTAACTTTTTTTTATGTGGAAGTTTCCCCAGTAGGCATATCATAACCACTTATGTATGTTTATTTTCGTTTTTTGTGAAGCAAGAGTAATGTTTTCTTGTTTTTGTTTGAGAGTGACGACCTGTAACTTTTAACAATTTGAAGAAGGTATTGTTTCTGCTCTTCATCATTGGTTATCAGTTTGTTGTATTCCTCCATCAGTCGTACACTCTTTCCGCAATGTCGTTTACCACTTTGAGTCCATATGCGATATCTCTTGCATTCGCATAACTTTCATCATCATTCCATTCTTCACCATCTTTTTCAAGAAAAGTGCAAGGCACCTCTAGGATTTCAAAGAATCTTTTTGTGTTCGCAGTAACGAAATCCTGCAGTTGTTTCTGCCCAGCTGATTCAGGATTTATTGATGCTCGTTTGCTCGGTTTTGAGTCAACTGGTTTCTGCAGAGCATGCTTCATTTTGTTTTTTGTCTCATGCGAAACAGCTGAATCAAAAAATGCAAGCGCCACAAGCTCCTCAGAGAGGTACCACAAATGTCTCAAAAACTTATTGAGTGCAGCACTTGCAATTTTGTCATCCTTTTGCTTGTAGAGCTGCAGACTTTGCACAAAATGCAAATCTGAACGGGGGGCGCATGAGGGTATGGGTGCCAGGTACCACGATCTGATGTATATCGCAGCTGAAAAGCAGCAAACATCTCTCAGTCCTTTTTCCTCTCTCTCAGTTAGTTTAAACTGAGATTTAAACATCCAAATTTTAATGCAGTAAATTAGCTTGCCCATCCATCGTGCTCTGTGATAAGCTCCGGGTGCTTTAAAGCTGATTCCTGACTTGGGGGCACTACCATGAAAATGAGCGTTAGCTCGAGCAATTCCTTGTAGTCATCACGAGGCTGCTGTTCATCAAGCTGAGCTTGAGCAAATTGAATGAGTTCTTCAGCATCTGAGATTTTCTCTGCAATGTTAGGGTCATCTGTTGCTGTTTGGTAATTGTTCTTGTCAATTTCCACCCACTTTGCTTTGAATCTCTTAAACAGTTGTATGTCAGGGCCACTAGAAGATGGCAAGGAGACAGAAACTGCAGCTTCTAACACTATTTCGAAAATATGATGTCGGCAAGCCAGCCACAGCATATCTTTATCCAATCTTTGCTCTAGTAACATACAAGCACCACTCTTAGAACCTGTGTTGGAGGCAGTGGTGTCAAAACACATGCCCTTCACTTGGTCAGATATATTCCACTCCAATACTAACTGATGGACAGCATCTGCAATGTTTTGACCAGTTCCTCTGGCAAGTTTGGGAATACCAAGAAGCTGATCAACTCCTTGGCCGGAAATTAGAACTGGCAGTCGATCAACATTTTCATGACCAGTAATATCTTCCAGTAGTTTGCCGTCCCAATGTATTTGAGAGGGCAATTTGTTTCGAAATCCTGCTTCAAATTTTCTGCCATTGTCTTGCGGTTCCTTTGTCTTGCTCTCCGTATCGATGAATAGCTAACACTGTATTCTTCAGGGTTTTGCCCAAGAGCATTGATTGTTGGGATCAAGATTTCCGAAGCAGCTCTATCACTTACTTTTGCAGCATCAAGAGATACAAGCATTGAAGAATCCATAAGCTTTGCACTCTTAGACTTTGATCTACTACTTGTCTCGAAGTTGATGGCTGCTGAGGGTCAGCAGCAAATTCTTCTTCTGATTTTGAACTATCTTCATTCAAACTTGAAGGACTTGAACTTGAGAGCACTGCTGCTTCGAAAACGGCTGTTTCCCTCTTTCTTTTCTTTTCAAGCAATGTTTCCTTTTCTCTAGCAATCTCTTCCATTTGTGAAAAAACTTTATCCACTCCAGACATTTTGCCTTTTCTTCCTTTTTGTCGTTGCAGCATCAAAAACTCACGATCTTCATCTATCTTATCATGTCAAGAGCACTTGCATGTGCAATGTCAAACAGATCTTGCAAGTCATTTTGCCAGCTCTCTTGTTTTTGAAGTAGTGCAGGTGATTGCTTCTTCTTATTATTTCTGTTCTTCTTTAGTTTCTCCCACTCGTTGAAAAGTTTCTTTACTCTCTCCACACGACATGACATTTCAACACTGTTGGATGCGTGCCTTTTCCCACACATCCATAACATCTCTAGCAGTCAACAAAGCCGCTGTTTTCACCTGTTGCTTTTTATTGATCTTGTAGTTCATAAACAATGCTAATGTTTCCCTTTTAGATGGAAGCTGGGTTTCTTTGAAGGACTCTATAGGATGTCCTATGAGCCAAACAACTGTTTTGTGACGCGTATGCCGCTCCATGAGTGCAACTCAGCAACTGCTATACAACCACTCTCAGCGAAGGCAGCAAAGATACTGAGTCAGTGACGCCGCACTTACACTGACGCGGCCGCCACAGTGACGTCACAGCAAAGAAATGATTCTAGAATGTTCGGCCACGGCGTCTATAGCAATGAAAGGGATGAGAAGGTTTACGGAAAGAGGTTCAGAGTCTGTTATGACTGCTATATGTTGCTGACTACCATTTTTGATGAAATCTGCAAAATAAATAAATGTACAATAAATACAAACTGAAAAATAACAATATACAAAATGTTCAATGGATGGTAGCAACCTCTAAAATGTCTTCAATTGTGCTGAAATTTTGCATGTTCAGTTTTTACACTAAATTAAATAAAATTAGAGGTGTCTTCAAGTTTTTGAAATGATAAGTTATTTTGCATCACCCTAATATATATATATATATATATATATATATATAATATATATATATATATACACACACACACACACACACACACACACATATATATATATATACGTGAAAACGTGAAATTAACAAATGATGCACAACCACAAGGAAATTGTAAAGTGATTCGTGATTCTAAGTCCTTTGGTGTATTGAAATAGTTTTCATTTTTCCTTGTTGGTGTGCATTATATATATATGTTATAATGTTATAATGTTTCAGACCAACAAAGACCCTAGGATCCACTCATGGCTGGTCACCTAACTGTGTTCGTAATTGTGAATTGTGCATGTCCTCCGTGGTGGCGGAGAGGACCTACAATTTTACGCGGGTCCCGAGCCACAAAGCCTTAATTTTAATACATATATATATAATTTTCTGAAGTTCAATTATGCATAACAGAGTTGCAAAATTATAATTCTCGCATTTGAGAACATTTGAATGAATCTGTTATCAAAGTTGTTTTAATTCTCTCTCGGGGTATGCGATTTTGGGTCTTGTTCTATGAGGAGTTTCTCTGTTGTTTCACATACATAATAAAGTAATCTATTACTGTTACATTCTGGTCATAAACCCCCCCCCCCCCCACACACACACACACACAGAAATGCTGAATGGCATTTTGTTGTAATTTTTTTTACGTTCACTAGGCAGTAAAGTTCCCTATAACATTACATGTCAAAGTAGGTAAAGAAAAAATTCCTTTCAGAATTAGTTTACAAACTATCGACCGCATAGACAATAACAGAGAACTTTCTGGCGCCATTTTTGAATCTATAAACTAAAATGCTACACCAAAAAAAGAACAAATGCGTCAATGTTAGGAACCCTTTATTAATTGGAACGTGAAACTTACATAAAGACCATTTTATCTACTTCGTCTTGAATGTTTCAAGAACTTTACTATTGACAATGTATGTCATCCATGTATCTACATATAGTGTATCCTTCATGCAAATACTTAATACTTGACATTTAAACTGAAGGTGAAGGAAATATAAGAGGTCCAGAAACTGGCATAGCACTCAGGCAGGACTAAGAAGACCCATTGCACTAACTCCTGAATTATTATAAACCAGCGCCATCGGTAGTCAAACCCTTGACCTCAATGTCTTCACTTTGCTTGCAGGGAAACGGTGTTACCCGCTGAGCTTCGGGGCTGACAAAATATTTGAATACAAATAAGATTTATATATATATATATATATATATATATATATATTAATTTTCATTTCATATACAGTAAATCCTCATCCAACGCGTTTTTCCAGCGCGAATTTGCTTACACACGGAAAAATAAATGCGAACAATTATTTGCCGAAAGCGGAAAATTTGATTATACAGGGTCCGCTAAACATGCTCTAATGCACTAGTACTGTGCGCGCTCTATTGTTTTCTCCTACAATCTCCAACACTCCCGCATCTCCTTCCCTCTCGCGTCACCCCTCTCATCACCCTTTGTTTCAGTCCCGCTAACGCGTTAAGTTCAGTGAAGTTGTGTTGGATTGTTTTTGTCGTATTTTGCCGTTGTTTTGCTATTACCCTTAGACAGCAGTATGGCACCAAAACGTAAAGCATCTGCAAGTGATAGTGAAGAGAAGAAAAGTCGTAAAAAATACAAATAAAGATTCCAGATAAGTTGCGTGGTGGTATGAGCATAACATCACTTGGCCGCGGCCGCGTTCACGTATCCCCATTTCTCCCATAAAGTATTACGTTTGTCCAACACGGATTTACCTAACGCGCCGTTCTCGAGGAACCTAACCCCGGCATTGGACGAGGGTTTACTGTATATATATATATATATATATATATATATATTAGTCTTTACTAAAAAAGTTAAAACAAGTTGGAAAAGTTTAATTTACAATTTACTCATTTCAAAGCAATAAAATGACTGAACTTTGGAGTAGAGTATATATATATATATACACAGGGACGTAGACAAGGGGAGGGTTGCGGGGCTTCAGCCACCCCCGAAATAAAATCATAGGTTTGATATTTCAATGCATTACTTATGAGTGAGTATGCCATGCAAATACCTTCAGCATATGTTTAATTATTGTAATACATTTAGGAATGTGTTTTTACTCATTTACACACTGTAATATATATATATATATATATATATATATATATATAATATATATTATATACCTCTCCGTCTACGGCCTTGAGCGGTTCGAAGTTGACGGCGGTTCTGGTTTGATGGCAACAACGGATTTGTTACTCTGGAGTAGCTGGTACCGTATAGGGAATCGCAGTAGTTTCTCTTACACTATTCTCCGATTTCTTCTTGTAGTGGATCGGAGGATTCTGTAGATATTACTAAATTCTCTGAAGATTCCCCGATTCTTCTTCTAACGTATCGGGAAATTATTTTTTTCTATTTAAGACTAAGTTCTCTGAAGAGAGCAAGGCTCGAAGGAGAAGACAAAGATATTCTCTTACTGTAGTTTACTGCTAAAATGTTACAGGAATGCTTAGCCTCTAAGTTAGATCAGACAATCAGAATGAACATTGGAGAAATTTTACAGTTTATATATTGAAATTTTTAATGACATCATTATTATTTAATGCTGATCTGTTTTTGTTTTTTATTCTCAATTGGCTGATTTATTTTGTAAAATATTTGAAGATAAGGTAAATATTTTAGCTGTAGCAATGTCTAGACTGATAAGCAAGATATTTGAAGATGAAGCCATATTTTTGTTTTAAACTGCATATTGACAGATCTGACGTTATCATGATCTGTCGAGTTAACTAAAAATGGAAATTGAAATATGCATTTTATTATGAATTACAATTAAACATGCATATGAGCAAAAATTAAATGCTTAAGATTTAAAATTAAACTTTAAGCAAGACATGACTTTATCTTTTACAACGAAGAGAGAATGTATACAGAAAATGACCACTGCAGAATTTAACAAGATTACATTATTAAGCTAAATCTAAAAAAATGATTAATTTAAAAAGAAATAATTCACCAATTATTTATTCAGCAGAAATAAAATAGAAAGCGAATAAAATTTTTTTATCCGGACTTCGTCAGCGTTATACGACTTTGGACTCTATATGTAGAAATGAATATAAGAAGGTACATACATACGAATATAAGTATTATATGAATATAAATATCTATGAATATAAAAATTATATAAATATAAAAATATAGGAATATCGGAATTAGTCATTGTTCATTTTTACACACACACACACACACACACACACATATATATATATATATATATATATATATATATATATATATATATATATATATATATATATGGGATGAATTTCACAATTAAACACGTGAAATGAATAAATGATACAAACCCACAAGGAAAAAGAAAAATGATTCCAAGGCCTTTCGTTATTCAGAAGTCCGCCCGTGTGTGTTATATATATATATATATATATATATATATATATATGGCAAGAAAAGGTAAGATGTTAAAAGTTTTTCGAATTTTATTCTGGGTTTGTTTGTTTTTTGAAGTTATTCGACCGTACGACGTAGTCTTTTTCTAAATTTTATCCAGTTTGAGTTTACAAATACATTTTTTCCATGTTGAGTCTACAGCTCTGTATAAAAAATATTATTATAAACAAAATGCAGGCCTGTATACGGACAGTTTGCGATTGCGGATACTTGTGGTTTTTGGCCCAGTTTGTGTAGAGCAAGCCTAAGGTAGTATGATTGTGGCTGTAACTGATACGGATAAATTTGTGTTACCACGGGGAGGAAACACAAACTTGCGGTGCATCTTGCTCCTTGCAAACTTGCGGTGCATCATGCACCAGGACTGATAATAATTGGGAGTGTCTTAAACAGTGGCGGCTCGTCGGTAGACACTGCGGAACTGCAGCACCCCTAAATTTTTTATTTACAATTGAAATAATGAAGAACAATATAAGGATGAGCTCACTGAATAACTTTTTCAATAAATTTTGAAACTTTTATTCATTGCTCAATGCTCATCCTTTTATTTCAGTAATTATTTCAACCCATTCTTAGAGAGAGCACCCCTAGAATTTTTAGTCACGAGCCGCCACTGGTCTTAAATGCAAAAAACTTCACTTTTTTCTACGTGAAGGTCAAAATATGAAAATAAAAACCCACTCTAATAGACAGAGTTTATTTCCACAACAGTTTCGACGCCCACTGGCATCCTCCTCGGGTGGATACAAATACAGAAACACGAATGAACCAAAACAAGAGGGAAAAACAGTCCAGGGACCGACCGTTAAGAAATTCGCACCTAGGTTAGATCCCATTCTCCCGACACCGGAAGGGCATTTTCATTAAGTACATTCGCACAAATTTAAAACTATCTTCCTGTTCTAAACATACAGATTCTATTATTTTTTATTTTTTACATAATTATTACATTTATTATTAAATTTATTACATTTAATATTGCATAATTATTTATTACAGAAATTATAAATCTATTATTACATTGGTTATTACATTGTTGTTTATTATACAGAACTTATAAACTGAAAAACGAATGAAAAAGGCGATTAGGAAACAATCCAGAGACCATTGAGAAATTCGCACCTAGGTTAGATACTGTTCTCCCGACACCGGAAGAGCATTTTATTACAGGGTCCGCTTATAAGTACATTCCCACAAATTAAAACTATCTTCTTGTTCTATACATACAGATTCTAATATTTTGACATAATTACTGCATTTATTATTGCTTTTACATTTTTTAACATTTATTATTATTACCTTTACCCTAATTATTAAATTTATAATATTACCTTTATTATCACAATATGTCCCAGGAATCTAATTTGGTTTCGTTATGTAGATGATATTTTCTCATTTTGACCTGACCACTGGAACAACTTTGACACTTTCTTTCAGTCATTAAATAATCTTGTTCCCTCTATTAAATTTAAATATGAATGGGAGAATGACAAACAATTACCTTTTCTAGATGTTTTGGTCATTAACGAAAGCGGAAAGCCCAATTTCCAGGTCTATAGAAAACCTACTCATTGTAATTCATACATTCATTATTTTTCATATCATGATGAAGGGGTTAAAAGCTCAATTATTTTTTCCATGTTTCTAAGAGCACTCAGGATTTGTAGCCCACATTTGCTGGACCCGGAAAATTCAAAGATTTGGAACATTTTTAAGGATTTAAAATATCCCGACTGGTTTATCAGAAAGGCGTATTTTAAAGCCAGAAAATCTTTTTATGCCCCTCGGGAACCTTCAGTTAACCAAAAACAATATGTGAGTTTGCCTTACATTGCCGGCTTAGAAAGAGTAAAACCGTTGACGAAAGATTTTAAGTTTGCTTTGGCGTTCAAATATTCGTCTACCGTGAAAAGTAAATTGGTTAGGAATAACGTTGCAAAAGAGGAACAAGCCTGTGTCTACAGCATTCCCTGTAAAAGTTGTGATTTAGTATACGTGGGAGCAGAGCTGGGCAGTATTTAAATACATTTGTATTTAAATACGTATTTAAATACATTTGTGTATTTAGTAGAGCTGTATTTATAAATACATTGTTTTTCATGTATTTAAATATAGTATTTAAATAGTTTAATGAGTATTTAAATACAATGTATTTAAATACTCAAAATATAAAAATGTAAATACTTTCACTGGTTTAATACACGTTCTGTACTAGCACAGTACGACGCGTCGACAGTGTAGTACAGCATGGTTCATGTTTCAACGTGTCAGTTCAATCAGTTGTGTGCCACTCTTAGTCGAAAGCGGTTGATTTCTTTATCGTGTGCGTGTCATGGCTTCAACAAGCAAATCCGGTGAATCAAACAGTGATATATCTGCAGATAACAATTTAGTGCACCCTCTGTTTGATGGAAAATACTTTAAAATTAAATCTAAAGACGGTAATAAGGTAAAGTGCACCTGCTTGCTGTGTAAACACGAAGTCTCTGCTGCAAGCAATGCTACAACGAATCTGTACACTCATCTGAAGGTAAGTGTTTTTTTAGACATCAAAAAATATCTTGAAATTGACCGAATAATCGTACAAAACGGCTCTGCCTTAAGTGGGCCTGTGTAACTAACTCGTTGCAATCAATCCAATTTGCGATGGAAAATTCATTGATGAAAAAGCTTTTAAAATCGTCTGATCTATCGAGTGGTGTATTTATTTCGAAATTCACCGTGTCCCCTAAAGTAGAAATTTATCAAAAATTGATATCAATGATTATTGATTCATTAATTACACTGGTCAACACTCATTTTATTGCCAATCATATTAGAGTGATTTTGGGATAACTTTGTGGTGCTGATTCCGAATATGACATCGGTTTTGCTAGATTGGCTCTAATTTATGAGATAATTGGTACCCCATTGAAACACGTAAAAATGCAAAAAATTTAATGTTCAGGCGGAGCCTACTTACTGGTTGGGTGGCCGATGACTTATATACGGAGGGGGAATATTCTAGAATGATCGCGGAGTAAACACTAAGAATATTCGCGTGTCTCACCATCTAGAATGTTCCGGTAGTTTCCCATATGCACGCGTTATGGTTACGTTTCCTATTAATTGAGGGTATTCATTATCTCAAGAACTAGAGCCAAATCGGAAAAACTACTTTCATTTTGGAATTCAGCAACCCCAACATACCCTAAATTCGTACGAATTTCTTTGGCAACGAAACAAAAAATTTTTTTTGTTGAGCTGTGAATTATCGATCATTATTCATTAGGTAATTCATGTTTATTTTTTTCACAGCGTGTCCACCCTGGCATGATTCAAACTGTGCAAAAGTATGTAGCAACGAAACGAAAGAGAAAAGCAAGTCTTGATGGAAGTGACCCATCTTCATCGAGTAGCGCCAGTAAGCAACAGAAAACGATCACTATCGAAGAAAGTTTTGCGGCTAATCCCAAGAAAGTAAAACAAGTGGATGTCGATAAAACGATTGCTGAATTCATAGTTCAGGGCATTCATCCTCTTGCTACCATTGAGCAACCAGCTTTTGTGAAACTTGTCACAAGTAAGTAATTAATACAGTAATTTATACTGAATTATCAGTTATTGATAGAATGATAGTTACTACTAAAATATCCTATTAATGCTTCAACATTTTAGCGACCTTATATTCATTCTTTTTTAATGGTATAATTTTTATTTTCAGCTCTGAATCCAACTGTGAATGTTATTTCACGGCGGAAACTATCCCGAAACCTGCTTGACGACGAGAAACGCTTGAAGACGCTGTTAAGGAACAAGATAGAAAATCTGTCCCACATATGTATTACAGCGGACATATGGTCTACGCGTCACCGCAGTTTTCTGGGTGTAACTGTTCACTGGGTTAGTGTGTATACTAGTGTAAATATATTTATTTTGAAGTAAAGTTAATGGAAGACAATTAAAGAAAACAATCGACAATAATAATGCGATATAGCTATATCGTTTTATGATGTATATACAATATGGCTATAATTTAATATATAGATATATATTTATAATCATTTACATTTATTTTTTTTTACCTCATAACTAATTTTCAAAATATTTTTTACAGATTGATGAAGTTATCTTTGAACGACACAGTGGGGCACTGGCTTGCTGTCGATTTAGAGGTGAGCACAGTTATATTAAAATTGCGGATCAGATGGAAGATATCATGAATGACTATAACATTCCAATAGACAAGGTTGTGAGCACCGTTACAGATAACGGCTCCAACTTTATCAAAGCATTTAAGGAATTTGGCATCAAGGCTGTCGAGTCCGAACAAGTTGATATCGACGATGACGAATCCCAATATGATTCAGACAATGAGGTTGAAAATGATCTGCAAATGGAAGACGGTTTGTTGGATGAAGATGAAGACGGCTCTGATCCCAGTTTTAGCCTGTCCAAACATGTACGTTGCGCATCGCATACACTAAGTTTGGTGGCCACTACCGATGCTAAACAGGCTCTAAAGACTTCTTCATTTTCAACCATCAACCACTCGGCGATGGGAAAATGCTCCGCGCTCTGGAATAAGAGTGGACGACCGAAATCAGCTGAAATCATTAAAAATGTATTGAACTGCACCTTGCGTCTACCTTGTCCAACACGGTGGAACTCACTGTACGACTCCCTCACCGTGCTACTGAAGCACAAAGCGAAGCTCCACGAACTAATGACTGCTCTAGAGCTACCAACATTCAAGACGCATGAAACTGAATTTCTCCAAGAGTATGTTGCTGTGCTGGCACCAGTTGCCACGGCGATTGATCGCCTCCAAGGTGATAAAAACAGTTTCTACGGAGAGCTGCTGCCTACTCTACTATCCGTAGAAAATAAACTGAGTCAACTGGAATCCAAGCCCCTGAAGCATTGCCGTCCACTGATCAACGCCATTCTTCAGGGGTTCCAAAAGAGATATAAAAATTATCTCTCCTTAGCTAATGAACGCCAAGTCACCGACGCTATCATTGCAACAGCCACGCACCCATATTTCAAACTGCGTTGGGTAGACATAAACAAGTCTTGGAACTCCAAAACTCAACGAGGAGTGGTAAAAAGCATTTTAATCCGTGCCGCCACTACTGTCGACCAAGACCCGCAAGCAGATGACAATACATCTAGTGGTGCATCGGACGGCGATGAGTACTTTGGCTTCGCTCACAACTCTTCGTCTTCGAGGTCCTCTATTGCACCATCTGCAGACATGAATGTATTGGCATTTCTACAAGATTCCGATCGGACCATCAACAGTTTGGGAAAATATCCTCTCATAAAAAGACTGTTCCTCCGCTATAACACGACATTACCATCTTCGGCACCGGTAGAGCGAATATTCTCATTCGCGGGAATCACTTTGACTCCCAAAAGAAACTCTCTTTCAGACAAAACTTTTGAAAGATTGGTTTTGATCCGCAGCAACCGTGAAATAAAAGAGAATTCGTAAGGTGCCTTATGTTTATGTTTACGTCTTATGTTTACGTTTATGTCTCATCTACTCATTAATTGTTACTCAATTTGCAATGATATAATGAGTATAATATGTCACTGGTTCAACATCGTAAGTTCTAAGTTCTTTTGTTTTTGTTTTGTTCTAAAAAGGGAAATATATAATCGGAAATTAGATTGTACTATTTCTTTATCCTTTATCAAGCATTTTATATTGTTGTTACTCATGAATTAGTGAATGCATATGTTAAAATTTGTATGTATTTAAAATGTATTTACAAATGTATTTAAATACAATTGATGTATTTTGTATTTAGTATCTAAATACATTCGTAAAATGTATTTAGTATTTAGTACTTAAATACATTTCTCCCATGTATTTAGTATTTAGTATTTAAATGCATTCAATGTATTTATTGCCCAGCTCTGCGTGGGAGAAACTGGAAGAAATTGTAATACTAATAATGCCATTTTTTATCACGCCAGCCAAAATAATCATGCTATAGATTGGGAATCAAGTAAAGTACTTTATAAATGTAACAATTATGTCAAAAGAAAAATAATAGAATCTGTGTGTATAGAAAAAGTAGATAATTTTAATTTGTGCGAAGGTACTTATAAGTTATACCCTTTAATGAGATTCTTGGTCAAAAAATCCCTTACGGAGTCGTGGGAACGTGTTCGAACCTAAGTGTGAATTTCTTAAAGGTCTCTGGATTGTTTCCTTACTCGCTTTTAGTAAATGTAATAATGGAAGTAATAAATGTGGAAATAAATATAAATGCAACAGATGTAATAATAAAGGTAATATTATAAATTTAATAATTAGGGTAAAGGTAATAATAATAAATGTTAAAAAATGTAAAAGCAATAATAAATGCAGTAATTATGTCAAAATATTAGAATCTGTATGTATAGAACAAGAAGATAGTTTTAATTTGTGAGAATGTACTTATAAGCGGACCCTGTAATAAAATGCCCTTCCGGTGTCGGGAGAACGGTATCTAACCTAGGTGCGAATTTCTCAATGGTCTCTGGATTGTTTCCTAATCGCCTTTTTCATTCGTTTTTCAGTTTATAAGTTCTGTATAATAAACAACAATGTAATAACCAATGTAATAATAGATTTATAATTTCTGTAATAAATAATTATGCAATATTAAATGTAATAAATTTAATAATAAATGTAATAATTATTTAAAAAATAAAAAAATAATAGAATCTGTATGTTTAGAACAGGAAGATAGTTTTAAATTTGTGCGAATGTACTTATGAAAATGCCCTTCCGGTGTCGGGAGAATGGGATCTAACCTAGGTGCGAATTTCTTAACGGTCGGTCCCTGGACTGTTTTTCCCTCTTGTTTTGGTTCATTCGTGTTTCTGTATCCACCCGAGGAGGCTGCCAGTGGGCGTCGAAACTGTTGTGGAAATAAACCTGTCTATTAGAGTGGGTTTTTATTTTCATATGGGGAGTGTCTGCAATAAAAACTAACGAAAATTGCAATCAACTGAATACACATATGGATGTTCTTTGGACTAGACCAGGGGTGGGGAACCTGCGGCCTTTTGGGGTACTAGTTGCGGCCTTCTGCCTATTTGATATTCAGAATTCATACCGTACGATAATGGACAGCAACTGATACCCCTTTAGGGCTTTAGGCTATTTCAGTAGATCATGGTTTCAGCTTCACTGCTTCTTACACATACAAGCCTTCTTTATGGCTTGAACAATAGGAAATATGGCAACGTTGCCAGTTAAAACTGGCAGAGTTGCCTTAAGGCTTACGCCCTTACCTATCAACGATCAACTCGACTGGCTGACTGGATGACAGTTACTGACGATTCTCCGTTAGTGACACGCACGCTTGTTTCCTTTAAAACTGTAAATCTTTGATCAATTCGTGTACCATTTTTATTTAAAAATCTTCTGGTACCCCAATCATGTCAAAAACTGTGAAAAGAAAATTAAAGGAAGAGAACAGAATATTCCATGAAGAATGGGAATTGCAGTATTTCATAGTTGTTGAGAAAGATAAAATGATGTGTTTGCTCTGCAACGCCATAATTGCAACAGTGAAGAAACACAATGCATATAAGCATTATGCAACTCATAAGAACCACAAGTATGCGATATTAGAAGAAGAACCCCGAAAGTTTGCACTTACGAAGATGAAACTTCAAAAGCAGCAACAACAGCAAGTATTTAAAACGATGTCAGGCCTAGGGACTGAAATCACTGAAGCAACTTATAAAGTAGCATATATATGTGGAAAAAGAGGTAAGCCATATAGTGATGTGGAAATCATAAAAGAATGCATTGTTGAAGTTGTAGCCCCTTTAGATTCAGACAAGGTTAACAAATACAAACAACTACCTCTTTCAAGAAGGACCATAACTGATCGGCAACATGAATTAGCCCTCAATGCAACTGAACAACTTCATACAATATGCCAAAGCGAAAATACTTATTATTCGATTACCTTGGATGAGTCCACTCACTCTCCACTGATATTACTGACTCAGCGCAAGTGTCACTTTTTATTCGTGTTATAACTGCAGATTTTCAATGCTACGAGGAGTTACTGGCTCTGGGTACTCTTACGGGGAAGACACGTGGAATTGACGTCTTGTCTCTCTTCAAAGAAAAATGCCGTGAAGCGAAACTGAATTTATGTAATTTAGTAAGTGTATGCACAGATGGTGCACCTTCCATGAGAGGAAAATGTACAGGATTTGTTGCGCTACTACAAAAAGAACTGCCAAATCCAGATAGCTTGATTTCCTTTTACTGTATTTTGCATCAACAGAATCTCTGTGCCAAATCTACTGTTTTAAGTGATATATTAAGTAAAGTTATACGTATTGTGAACTACATTACAGCAAATGCATCACGACATCGCCAGTTTCGCAATATGCTTATGCTTGATGATGAAACATTCAGTGTGGATCTTCCGTATCATTCTAAAGTGCGCTGGTTGTCACAAGGGCAAGTCTTTGAAAAACTTTTGTCTTTGCGAAAACAAATCACAAGATTTTCTGAGGAACTCAATGAACCATGTGAATTGTCAAAAAAGGATTTCTGCAGAAATGCTGCATTTTTGTGTGACGTAATGTCAAGTAAAATTACCTGAATATTTCTTTGCAAGGTAAAACTAAATCCATATATGAAATGTGGCAAAAAATCCAGGCTTTTCGGAGGAAGCTGCGCTTTTTCAAAACTATCCTTACCCGATCGGAACTTTCAGCTGAACACTTCCCTGAACTGGCAAAGGTAATTGATGAAGAAGATACAAGCAAATCATTAAGGGAATGCGATGTGAAAGAATACACAGCTGTCCTAGACCCCCTGATTGAAGAATACGATGAAAGATTTGAAGATTTTGAGAAACATGACTTCACACTGAAACTAGCTTTCCAACCACACCTGGTTGGCGTCTCCAAAGCACCTGACGATTTACAGATGGAGTTGATTGAGCTATTAGAAGATAATATCCTTAAGTCTCTATTTGATACTAAGAAGGATCCTGTTGAAATATGGAAAAATGGCGTTGAATACCCACGTCTGCGCCAACATGCTCGTCGAATGTTGCCTTCTTTCGGCACAACCTACTGTTGTGAATCAACGTTTTCATACGTGACTCAAATCAAAACGCGCTTGAGATCTCAGATGACGAATATTCACCTGGAGGACCAACTAAAACTACGGTCAACGATATTGGAACCAAATGTACGACTCCTGTCCCGCAATAAGCAGTCACAAAAAAGTCATTAAATGGTTTATCACTTTTTCACTTAATATTAACATCATTTCACTTAATATCATTTTTCACTTAATATTAGTTATATTGTTAATTATTCCCCACAAAAATAAATGTGCACTTGCTGAATTTTTTATTTATTATAAAAGCCCTCACGTACGTATTATCAAGTTTGATTTGAAATTAATAAATATGTAGATTGTAGACTAAAATATGACATTTTGTTGTACTGTATATGTTAAATTCTCAGCATGCGGCCTAATAGGGTCTTGGTTAAATGAAATGCGGCCTTCCAATGAAAAAAGGTTCCCCACCCCTGGACTAGACTAACACAGAGCATTGTTGTTGTTGTTGTTTAGCCGATCAGCCCACCCTAATCGAGCAAGCCGGCGACACGCAGGTAACCGATCGCCCTCTCCGGAGTGGACCAGAGGTTCAGCGCACTAGTGATGTTGTCTTGTGTTCGTTGTTGTGCTAGAGCGGCACAGTCTGTCATAATGTGTTCAATTGTTTGTGGTGACCCCTGGCACAGGTGGCAGGTGTCGTCTATGGAGTTGTCTAGTCTGTGTTTATATGTCCGTAAGTTGGGTGATGTCCACATCGGAATCGTGCTAAGTTAACTCGATCCGATCTGCTCAGGCTGATCTCTGACCTGTTAATGGGTGGCGGCTTCGCACCTAGGACCGCATTCGGACCGAGTCGTGTCAGTGCTTTGTGGGTTAGGTGTGTGTGTATGTGTTTTCTGTACTGTGTGATGTCTGCTGGGCGTGGTATGGAATGGAGTATTTGGTTATAATGTCTCTCTGGTGTTACCTTAATGGTGCGAGGTGTTGGTGCATGATTGTACATGTAGTGGCAAGGGTGTTGTGGGTTAGTTGTCGCTGCTGCCATGAATTGTGTTCCCCTCATGTCTAAATGTTCCCTAACTTTTAGTATTTTTGTTTCTGTGTGCAGGTGTTCTATTGGTGTTGTTTGAGTGCATCCTGTAATGATACGAAGTGCGTTGTTTTGTATTGTTTGTAAGGTGTTTATGTGTGTGTTTGAGATAATGGGTGCCCAGCATGGGCTAGCATAGTCCATAACTGAGCGAATATATTGTTTGTATATGAGTGATGTTGTTTCCTGCTGGTGTCCAAAGTTTGTGCCTGTTAGTACCCTAAGCGTGTTAAGTCTTGACGTACATTTGGTTTTAATGTCCTGAATGTGGTTTGCAAAAGATAACACTGGGGAACAAATTTCAAATTTTTGTCTATTGAATTAGATTTGACAGTTAGTTCTAGGTAATTTGGGTGCGCTGAGCACGAATGTTTACTCGGTTTTGCTCTATCAGGTCCTGATTTTGCTCAACACCCCTCCTCTTTCGTCGTATTCATAAAAAGGTTTTTTTCTCAATACTCGCTGTCTTTTTGCAGTTACACATTATGCAACTAGGTTTTTATCTAGGTATTTGTACCTATTGTTATGGTATTGTTGTATTATGTATATTTTTATATGTAGCACCCTAAAAATATTTTTAATTTTGTCATTTTTAACCCATTTTAATATTAGTAAATTAAGCTAAAAATATCATAGAATTCTAAAATTTTCTCGAGCGTTCCTGTTCTCTGTAGAGTATTCTAGAGGGACAACTAAAATATATAAAAGCGACTCGTTTCCAGAGTTAATCAGTCAATTCAATCAATCAGTCAGTCAGTCAGTCAGTTGAGTTAGTTAATTAAGTTTGGGCATTAACATAATTTTGAATTGGCATATGGTTTAGTGAGTAATTTTGTCATCGTGATTTAATATAGTTGATTTAATTAGACGTAATTTATATTGTACCTACTCATCCGTGTTTCTAGTTTAATTTCATAGATTGTAAGTACCTATTTCATAATAAGTACCTATTTAAACTAATTTTTGTGTTTATATTTCAAATTTTCTTAAATTTATATGAATTAAGGGCTTTAAATACCTTTACAAATTGGCAGAACAATCAAGCAATATGTCATCAAGCACTAGAAAGTTCAAATGCAAAAACAACCCTGATTCCTTCTGTTATATATGTGGAAATTTTACACTTCCACATCAACGAGCAAATATAACTGACTTCGTAAAAAGAGCTTACTTAGCTTATTTTGGCATAAAACTGGGGGACCAAGATAAATCGTGGGCTCCACATAAAGCCTGCACTATATGCATTGAAAGACTGCGACATTGGACGAAGGGTTCGGATTCAAAAATACCTTTTGGAGTTCCGATGGTAAGTTTATGATTTCATAAAACTACGTAATTTAATCACTAGTATACTGTAACTTACCTAAATGTAATTGTAACTTAGGTACATAAACAAAAATTTACAGAAAATATTTATAAGAATCTCAAATATTGCATAAGGTTGAAACACATAGAAATGTTAAATGTTTGGGTGATAACTTTTGATAAAATTCATAAAAACAAGTCTCTCGTCGCTTTTGTTAACGCTTTACAATTTTTTTTCCATATCAGGTGTGGCGAGAGCCTACTAACCACGAGACCGATTGCTACCTTTGCTTTGTCAAGACTTCGGGCTTCACTAAGAAAAATAAACATTGTATCGAGTACCCAAATTTCGACACCGCGATACGACCTGTGCTACATTCAAATGAGATCCCCATTCCAAAATTTAAGGGTCTGCCAACTCAAGAATTAGTTGAAGATGTTCCTGAAAATATTGTTATGCACTTTGAGGAGTCAGACACCGATTTTGACCCCAGCGTATTTGAAAGTCAAAACGATCCGCAAAAGTTTAACCAGGCCGAGTTGAATGATCTTGTAAGGGATCTAAATTTGCCAAAAAAGGCTGCGGAAATTTTAGCTTCAAGACTTAAAGAGAAAAACTTGCTTACTTCAAACACATACATTTCATTTTACAGAAAAAGAGAAGAAGAACTTGTTAAATATTTTAGAACAGAGGATAGTTTAGTATATTGCTGCGACATAGTTGGTTTGTTAAAGAAGATGGGGGTTGAGTCTTACGATGCAAATGATTGGCGCTTGTTTTTAGACAGTTCGAAAAGAAGTCTTAAGTGTGTGTTGTTGCATAATGGCAATCTATACGGCTCGATACCGATTGGGCACTCAACAAAATTAAAAGAAAAGTATGAACATATAGAAAAGGTTTTAAATCTTATCAAATATAGGGAGCACGAGTGGATCATATGTGTTGACTTAAAAATGGTTAATTTTCTGCTAGGACAACAAGGAGGGTATACTAAATATCCCTGCTTCCTTTGCTTATGGGACAGCAGAGCCAAGGAAGAACATTATTTCAAACAAATCTGGCCAGCACGAACATCACTTACTGTCGGAGAAAAAAACGTAATTAATCCACCTTTAGTGAGCAGAGATAAAATCATATTTCCTCCTCTGCATATAAAACTAGGCCTCATTAAACAATATGTAGAAGCTTTAGATACGAACGGCGAGTGTTTCAAACATAACTTCAAAATTTCCAAGTTTAAGTTATGAAAAAATCAAGGCGGGAATTTTCGACGGTCCACAAATAAGAACAATGATTAAAGACAGCAATTTTCCTAATGTCATGAATGAACGCGAAAAAAATGGCTGGTTCTCATTCGTGGACTTGATAGAAAACTTTTTAGGCAATTATAGGGCAGATAACTACGAAGAAATCGTAAAAAAACTTTTAAGGGACTACAAAGAGTTAGGTTGCAATATGAGCTTAAAAATGCATTTTTTGAATAGCCATCTTGACCAATTTCCAAGTAATTTAGGTGATGTAAGTGACGAACAAGGGGAGAGATTCCACCAAGATATCAAAATTATGGAGGAACGGTACCAAGGCCGCTGGGATTCCCACATGATGGCTGATTACTGCTGGTGCTTGAAAAGAGACCTGCCATCAACAAGCAAATACGCTAGAAAGTCTTACAAAAGAAAATTTTTGCCACAGTGAAAGCTTCATATCTGTTTGTTTTTTATTTTAAGTCATTTCTATCGTTATAATGTAATTTTACTGTAGTTTGAACTGCTTGTATTCATGAAACTTGAAAAAAAAATTTAACACGACTTAATTTTTTAGTCCTAATTTGAAAAATCTGGAAAATGGCACATAGGCTGTCGACAAGAATCAGGACCTGATAGAGCCAAACCGAGTTGAAATTCGTATTCAGCGCACCCAAATTACCTGGAATCAAGTGTCAGATATCATTCAATAAAATACGTGTTGCCCAGTGTAATGATGTGTTGTATGTGACACCAAGTATTTTGGTTCTGTGAGTGTGTGGAATGTTGATGTTGTTTAGTGTAAGCTGTGGAATTACCTGGTGTTCTTTTGTGTTGCTTGTAAGCAAGGTGATGGTTGATTTTGTGGGCGCTACTTTGAGTCTATTGTGTGTGAGCCAGTCTTGTATACTGTTTATGTATATTTGTAGGTTATTTGTAGCAGTGTCGATGTTGTTGTGGGTGGATGTTAGAGTGATATCATCTGCATATGATGATAAGGTAAGCTTGTTATCTATGGGTGTTGGAATGTCATGCCTGTATAAGTTGAAGAGTGTTGATGAGAGAACAGAGCCTTGAGGGACCCCGTTCGGAAAAAGCTTGTTTTTGGATGACTTGCCATTAAATGTGACATGTGAGTATCTTCCTGAAAGATAGTTGCTCAGCCACCTTTTGGTGTTATTGTGCATGTTTGTGTTCAGTATTTTGTTTATGAGAGGGAAGCGTGGGATAGCATCAAATGCTTTACTAATGTCTATTGTTGCTAATAGTGTACGTTGAGCTGGTCGTCTGGAGTTGATGCCATCCATGATGTGCTGCGTGAGGTTAGTGAGTAATGTCGTGGTTGAGTGGTGAGGTCTGAACCCATGTTGAGTAGGCGATAGTGGAATGTGTGGGTTGGTGATTTGTAAGATTAGTCTTTCTGTTACTTTGGAAGGTGGGCATAGTAAAGTAATGGGTCTATAGGAAGCTGGTTCTGTTGGATTTTTGTTTGGTTTGAGTAGTGTAATAATTTTACCTTGTTTCCATATGTCAGGAATAATACAGTGTTGGTATGAATATGTGCTGATATTTGTGAGAGCTAGTATTCCTTGTGGGCCCAAGTGTTTAAGGTGTATGTTAGATATGTTGTCTGGTCCAGTAGCCTTCGAATTCTTAATGTTTTTGATGATCTTGGTGATCTGGTCTGTATTGAAGGGTGTAATAGTCGTGTCGAGTCTGTAGGTTTTCTTGTGTCTGTCTGTTTGTCTGTCTGTGTGTTTCTGGTTGTTGTCTCTGTTTAAGTGACTTATCTTTGCGTAGTGATTAACTAGAATGTTAGCTTGTTGTGTGTGTGTTGGGATATTATTTTGGCTGCGACAGATAGCCGCGTGTGAGGTGTGAATGCCGCTGTTAGAGTGGGTAATGCTGTTTATAGTCTTGTATAGCCTGGATGTATCTGTGGAGTGGTTTAGTTGTTATGAATTCCCTGAATGTTTTGTTTGTTTTTCTTTGAGTTTGTTGTTTATTTCTGTGTTGAGCTGTTGTATCTGCTATTTTATGGCTTCTGTGTGTGGTGTTTGTGTGTTATATTTGAGGTTGTTACGTTGCCTTATGAGGTGGGCTATTTCTCTTGTGTAATTTGGGTTGTATTTCCTAATGTTGCCCTTGGGTATGTATTTGTTTGCATTATTGATAATCTGATTAAATGTCTTGAGTGCTGTATTGATGTTTATGATGGGTGTGCTGTTTAATGTGGTGAATTGTTCCTCAGTCCGTATTTTGAACTGTTCCCATTCAGCTTTCGTGTAATTTCTGTAAGTGTGCCTAAGGCTGTTGGGGCAGAGTGTAGAATGGGTTGTAATGATGATGGGCAGGTGGTCTGATGACAGTTGTTTTTCTGTTCTCCATTGTGTATGTGTTGCTAGTGAGGGGAACAGAACGTTATGTCTGGGGAGGAGTTTGAGTATCCTGCTTGATGTGGTATGTGTGTATGTTCTTCTGTATTGTTAAGAATGAAGAGGCTGTTTAGTTGTGTGGCTATGTTGGCACCTCTGGTGTTGTTTTGGTTGTGCAGGTACCAACTAGTGTCTTTGGCGTTGAAGTCTCCTCCTAAGATGACATTAGTGAGAGAGGCAAGATTGTGTAACTGTGGATTGTAATTGGCTGGCACCTGAGGTGAACTATCTGGTGGGATGTAAATGTTGATTAGTGTGGTGGTGTGTTTTGCGCGTGTTTTAATGTTAACTGCCTGTATTTCTATCGTGTTATCTGCTTGGATTGTGTTTGTAATGTTTTGGGTAGCATCAGTGTAGCTAATGCTTTTACGTATGTAAGTGATAAGTCCACCCCCGTTACCCCCAGTACGATCTTGACGGATCGCCGTGAAGTCAGGGATGGTGGGTGTTTTGTGTGTGCGTTTTAGTTTTGTTTCTTGTATAAGTGCTATGTGAATGTTTTGTTTGTGTACGAATTCCCTAAGCTGCATGATTTTGTTTGTGAGGCCATCTACGTTGTACTGTAATATGTTAATATTATACTTCTGTATGTGTCTCATGGTGAGCTATTGTGTCTATGTCTTTGTGTATGGTGACATGTGTAAGTTGTAGTGGGGCCTGGATTAGTCTTAATGTCGCCAGAGAGTAAGAGTAGTTCGGGAAGCACGCAATTGCTCCCTGTAATTGAAAAAATAGCACGCTGAGAATAGGTCCGGCCCCGGGAGCCGATCGGCACTCTGACCGTGCCACGCAACAGGCCGTCGACTGCCAGTCTGGCCAACCGTAGACAGCCCGCTGCACGGAGATTTGAGGAAGTTTGGCCACCAGCGCGTTGATGTTTTGGTTTGACGTCACCTCTTCGCGTTGACGTGTCCTGCGCTGGAGGATGCAGCCACTGTTTAGAAGCTTCCTCGTCAGCTGCTAACACTTTTTTCACGTTTTTTTTTTGTACAAGTTATTTAGGCCAGTGAGACAGAGCATTGTTGTTTTCAGTGGTGATAAACCACGTACGAAAGCCTCGTCAGTATTTTGACCCCCATTTGACAATGCTGCTGCGAGCTGCTCGTACCCTGAAATGGGCTGATGGGCGGAATGGTGTTCTGTATAAAAGATGTTTAACTCTTCATACTTCCATTCAAACTGTGAATGTATCCATGATTAAATAAATAAATAAATAAATACATTTGTGCGAAAAAGTTTAAGAAAACTTGAAACCTAATGAAAACCCGTATCTTGATTGAAGCATTAGTGAAAGTTGAAGGAAAAAAGCCATAAAATATCATAGTTTCAGAAGCAACAGATTTATTAGACATAAATGAGTGAGCCTAAAATGAATAAACTAAGCCAAAATGCAACACATAATAGAAAAAATGCAAAATTAATGCTGAATAACTGTTTAAGTAGAGATGATTAATGTGTTCTATGACGACCTTTAGCTTGAATAACTTTAATCAAACGATTGGGATATTTCTCTACCACCTTTTCGCACTTTCCAGGAGAGATTTTGACCAATTCGTAGAGCTGATTGAAAGTAGTTGGCCCATGTGCATGACAGCTTTTTTAAGATCAAACCACAAACGTTCAATCAAACTGAGACCTGGTGACTAGCTTGACTACTCGAAACGGTTCCATTTCTTCTTCTTCTTCAGCCATGTCTTGGTAGATTTGCTCGTGTTTCGGATCATCGTCCTGCTGCAGAATAAAATTGCGACCCATGGAGAGCTGACGAACTGAAGGCATGACTTTTTTTTCTAAAAATTTCTTAATATTTGGTGGAATTCATGTGTCCGTTGATTTCCATCAAATTACCAGGCCCAGAAGCATTGAAACTGCCCCACAAAAGAATACTGCCACCACCATGTTTGACCGTGGGCATGCTATTTTTTTCTCCAAGTACTTTACCAGACTCCCTTCAGACATACCGTTGATCATTGTAGCCAAAGAGCTCAATCTTGGTCTCATTAGACCACAGTACCGTCTTCCAGTAATCAATTCCATGATTTCGGTCGCCGATAGCATATTTTAAACGAGCATCCTTGTGCGGTTTCTTGGTTTCTTCCTTGCGACTCGTCCAAAGAGTCCGTTCTTGTTCAGTGTTGTGCGTACAGTGGACGGAAGAATATCGATTCCAATTTGGCTCAAAAAATGCTTAGATCGATAAATTCAATCAGGGATTAGCAGTAGTCGCCTTGATAATTTTGCGAACAGTGCAGTTGGGAATCTTTCAGTGGTCGTTCAGTACGAGGAAGCGATTTGGTGATTCCAAGTACTTACGAATGATGTTTGAAACCGGGGTAAAAGGCATAGCAAGTTGTTCACCAATCTTCCTAACAGACTTTCCATCACCATACAAAACAATAATTCTATCTTTAAGACCTGGGACAGCTCTTTGCTTTTGCCCGGGATGGATTGATAACTGAATAGTCTTCAACATTCATATTTTATACTCTGATCAATATAAACTAGTGACGAAGTTTACTCGGGGATTTTCTAGAAGTTGGAGGTACTTCTATTGTCAAAGTTTCTGGAATGTTCCCCTGCTTGACCAATCTGCAATGGATCCTGATGTTGTACTTAAATTTGTGCACAAGAGAATATATAAATATTGATAGACAAATTAAGATATTGTTAAACATGTTGTACTTAAATTTGTGCACAAGAGAATATATAAATATTGATAGACAAATTAAGATATTGTTAAACATTCATATTTTATACTCTGATCAATATAAACTAGTAACGAAGTTTACTCGGGGATTTTCTAGAAGTTGGAGGTACTTCTATTGTCAAAGTTTCTGGAATGTTCCGCTGCTTGACCAATCTGCAATGGATCCTGATGTTGTACTTAAATTTGTGCACAAGAGAATATATAAATATTGATAGACAAATTAAGATATTGTTAAACATAACAAAAACTAGCTTCGTATAACTTAGTTCGCGATATTTCACGTTTATTAAATGAATAACAAACACATAGCTAAATTTCATAAGGAACAAACATGATAATATACTACTGTATTTAAACATTTTTGCACAAATGTATATATATATATATATATATATATATATATATATATATATATATATATATATATATATAATATATATAATAATAATAATAATCAGAAAATTCTTTTAGTGAACCAAATATCGAGAAATCTTTACATTCAACTTACATTTTATTCGCTTCTACTCGTATATGAGTACAATATATATACAGCAATACCTCGAACATCGTCACTAATGTGTTCCTGGAAAAGGGGACGATGTTCAAAAGAACGATGTTCAAGGAATGTAACCTATGGGAAATAAGAGATTTCGTTCTCAGATTTTTTTTGGTGTCAAAATCAGTATTTTTGGCATTACAAATACAGTACAAATACACTCGTTTTAACAGCTCAATCACAGGAAAAACATCAATAAGAAACTGTTCCATTCAAACCTTTTATTTAAACGCGAAAATTTATAATACGAACGAAAAATGAAATTGGAAATTATTTTTAAGCAAAACATTTGTCGACTGATCAATTTAAATATTAAACATGAAAAGGGGGAAGGGTGATGCTGACAGGCGTAAGACGACGAAATAGCAAAACCAAGACGATGATGTTGTAAATCTTAGTCGCAAGCATAGCAACGACGAAAGCTCAAACCGATGATGTTCAAAAAACGATGTTCAAGGTATGGTATTACTGTATATATATATATATATATTATATATATATATACAGGGTGTCCCATAAGTCCGCTCTCATAGGAAAATTTATTTTAAATTAAATTTCCAAAAGTAATACATAAGAACTAAAACAAATGTTCAAATTGATGTCTTGTTTTGGGACTTCTTTTTGTTGCAGGTAGAATAACACGTAATGACTAATATGGAAGTGAGTCACACTCTGAGGCCTTTTCCTCACGAGTGTAACTCACTTCCATATTAGCCATTGTGTTATTCTACCTGCAACAAAAAAAAAAAAAGGTTCCAAAAGCAAAACATCAATTTGAACATTTGTTTTAGTTCTTATGTATTACTTTTGGAAATTTAATTTAAAATAAATTTTCCTATGAGATCGGACTTATGGGACACCCTGTAAAATTCTTTTTCTCAGTTTTCAACTTTTCGAAATGTTTCATGTTTGATTCATTCTCTCTCTCTCTCTCTCTCTCTCTCTCTCTCTCTCTCTCTCTCTCCATTTCAATTATTCAAAACTTTTCATTGAAGAAGATTGAAGAAGAGAAGTAATTCCATTTAGAATCGAATTTAATTTTTTTTTTTCCGATTTTTTCTGAAGATTGAGATTAATTTCAGATAACTCTGATTAAATTTATTTTCAGTTAAACAGGACGGACGATAAAAAGTGACGTTAAAGTCCGTTAAAACTCCGTTAAAATTCTGTTCAAATTCCGTTATAAACTTTTTATGTAATCGTTAATGGGTTGATGGATATATACAATATTCTGCAACCAATTTTCAGCGTTATTTAAAACCATTTTTAACCATAAAATTATAAAGACATGGTTACAAGTTCTAATAGTCGGATTGGGCCTGGCTTGCAAATGGGGTATATAATTAACCCTTTAAGGTTCATGCAGATGTGTGTGTGTGTGTGTGTGTGTGTGTGTGTGTGTGTGTGTGTGTGTTCTGAGAGTGAATAAAATCGTCTGACGTTAGGTAAAACAAATTTATAATAAAATGTCTTTGGCCGTTAAAAGTTAAAATAACGAAATAACACGCATGGTGAACTACGTGACAGTCATTCTAAATGGTTATGTGTATCATACGATATTTGCTCCAACCATGATTTGTTTCCCAGTAACAAAGTTATACATATTTAGTGTAATCATGGAATGGTTAAGTGGTTGACCCGCACCTGGTTGTTGCTGAAACCTTTTGTTTCTGTGATAATATTGTAATGACGGAATTGTTTAACTTCCTTCGCAACATCTAAGATCATATGACGGAGGGGACCTACAGCTTTACGTGGGGTCCATACCACTGGTCGCTACATAATCTGGACACAGAGGACGGTCCCCCATCCAACTACTCTCCAGACCCAATGTCGCTTGAGTTCGCTGATCGACGGGAAGAGGCGTTACGATAATGGCCACGACGCAACCCTTTTCTGTAATATATATCCAAACGATTGGCAGTACAGTTTTGTAAAAAAGTTCGCCTAGAAACATGAAGTATCTAAAAGGCATTACAAATTACTAATTGGTTGGGATAGGTAACTGAAAAAAATGTCAGTTCGACTTTCGATTTCAGTTCCTCTCGAAATGAAATATCAATTCAATTTTGATTTCAGTTTTAGAATTTTTTTTAGTTTAATTTTTTCGATATCAGTTTCATATCGAAATTATTTATGGCTACTCAAATATTTAGTATTCATATAGGCCTCATGACCCGACCTTTGTAGTCACGTAAAAGTAGCCACTTGTTAAAACTATGAAAATGACCCGCGATTCGCCCCTCATAAAAATAATCTTTTAGTCTATAAGAGTCTGGGTTAATCTTTTACTTTACAACGTGATTCTTTTCTTTCATTAGAGGATTATCACTTAAAGTTTGTATATGAGGAATTTCCCGCCAATCGGCTTTAGCCCTATTCAAAAATCTCGCATTAGAAAAAATTAATTATTTTATGTTTTCCTTTGTTTATTCTCTAGCTCATTCTTCTCTTTCATATGTTGTGCCCTTCTAGAAAATAAAATTAACAACCCGGAAACAGAACTTGAATAAAAACTTAAATCTAATATACTATTTCAGAAATGAAGCCTTATATATTATATAATATATATATATATATATATATATATATATATATATATATATATATATATATATATATATTATATATATATATATATATATATATATGTAACAGTTTTTTTGCGCACACCTACAGGTCGCTACAATTGGTGTAGAACAATGCGGTTTCACCATTCGATGCGTCTTTTATTATCTGCAGTGCCCATGCTAAAAAAAAAATTCCCTAACATAAATCCTCCCCCCCCTTTAGGGGTACAGTTCTTCCCATTTCTTCTTCATTTTTAATCATAATTTTGGCACAAAATGGGGGAGGGGTGGGTAATGGGGGAGAGTGGGTGGGGTTAATGGGGAAACTCAGAAAAATAGATAATATATGTGTAACCAAAAAAAATTTAAAGTAAATCCTTTGCAAGGTGCGAGCCCCTTAAAAAAAAAATTAAAGTAAATCCTTTGCAAGGTGCCAGCCCCCTTCCCCCCTTGGGGGTAATGGGGGAAGGGTAGGGTAAATGGGGGAGAGGGGTGGGGGAGGGGGTATTGGGGGAGAGGGGTGGGGTAATGGGGGAGGGGTGGGGTTAATGGGGAAACTCAGAAAAAAAAATGATAACCAACATCGATTCCGGTAAGGAAGATCATGCTTATCACAACTAATGGAACACTATAACAATATTATTGATGCACTCGAAACAATGAAAACTATGATTTGGCGGGCCGCAGGGCCCCCAATTACTGTCGGTTCAGTTATTTGGTCAATAAAACTATAGAAATGAACGCAGTCATGAAAATCTTAGGCTTCAAATCCGAGCTCATTGTATTAAGATTTGTGAAGCTTTAGATTTTCATGGCTGCGTTCTTTTCTGTAGTTTTATTGAATGAATAATTGGTTTGCCAGTAACTGGAAGGCCGCAGGCACCCCAATTACTGAGACCCAAGGTGAGAGGAATAGGAATGATATCCAGATAAAGGGCTACTGATGTTCAAAATAAAATACGCCGTAGGCCCACAATTCAGCCGAAGCACCGCAGATGTAGCGAAATCGGCGCGCAGCGCCGACCTTTTGCTAGTTTATTTCTATTTTGACAAAGATTTTCAGTTTTTTATTTTGTCTTATTTCAGTTCCACTTTTCAATTTCAGTTTTTTTCGTTTTTTTTTTTACTTCGGTTTTTTTCAGTTCTTCTAATAATAATTTTAGTTTTATGGGTTTATTATTTGCATTAGTTACCGATTTCCCATCGACCTGCTAAGTGACAATGACCTCCGAGTTTTGTTTTGGAAAAAAAATAAATAAATACCGCGCCTCGGTGGTGTAGTGGTGAGCATCGCTAACTACGAATCCATGGGCTCCGGGATCGAGACTCGGTGACGGCAGACGGCGCGCAGCAAAACCTAGCTGTTCATACTTCCACACAATAAAAAAAAATTGGTTGGTAGATAAATGGGTACACTGGGTAGTCTAGTGGTTAAGACGCTGGGTTCGGAATCCACGTTAAACTGTAGGTCTAAGGTGGAGTTCAAAATGAATAATTTGGGCGGAAACAAAACCAAGGTTAACCAAGGTACAGTATATCCAAAGAGAAACAGACTGTTTATTAACAGTTAGTAATTTTTATGCCTTTTAGAAACATTATGATTTTGAACTAACTCTTTTCCAGAACTATAACCTCCTCGTTAACCTCGTTGCTGTTCCGTGCGTTGGTCTCTCTTCACATGAGGGTCAAGCTGGTGGCCCCGCCTCTAGGTCTGGCTTGGTGGAGGAGCGAGTTGCTTTCTTGCGCTCTCCACCGTACATAGCCAGGTACACCCGGTTCATCTGGCACTGTCCTGAGCCAGGCATCTAGTCTTCTCTTGAATACTTCAACTTTGACCCCTGTAACGTTTCTGAAGTCCTTTGGAAGCTGGTTAAAAAGTCTTGGCCCCCTGACAACCAAGCTATTTTCCTTCAGTGCTGAGGAGGTCCATTGTTGGGCCTTTAATTTGGGAACACTACACATTCTGCCTTTACTATTTTCCAGTGTTGTTTGAATGGTATTTGGGTTTAGTTTGAGGTTTGGTACCAGTTTTTCAATCATTTTCCATATGTAGATTATGGTGTACCTATCTATCTCTTCTTCTTTCCAGGGAGTACAGATTTAGTTTACGTAGTCTTTCCCAGTAGTTGAGTTCTTTGCAGCCATCAATCTTGGCTGTGAAATTATTACCCCCAGATCGATCGCTTTCGTGCTTCTCTGAATTTCCTGTCTATCTGGAGCATAATATGCAGGTCTGTTTAAGTTCTACCATATTTCAAGAGCTGAAATGTCTCGGTGTTAAATGTCATGTTGTTGTCTTCTGACCATGTGTATATTTTGTTCGTGGTCCTTCTGCAAGGCCTCCACTTCATTTATATCGCTGATTTTTCTGCTGATCTTTGTATCGTCTGTAAAGGATGTTACTATATTGTTGCTGTTTACTCCGCTGTCTATGTCTGTTAGCATGATAATAAACAGGAGTGGAGCCAGTACTATCCCTTGTGGTACTGAGCTGCGTACAGTGCTTCCGTTTCTGATGAATACCTTGAATTTTGACGACCTGTAGACTTCTCTGAGGAAGTTGTAGATCCATTTCCACTTTGCCGATTATTCCCATGTATTTCATCTTATGTGCTATTATACCATGATCACATTTGTCGAAAGCTTTAGCAAAATCTGCGTATATGACAACGTAGTTGTCATTGCCTTCCAGTGCATCTAGGATATTGTTGTAGTGTTCTATTAGTTGTGATAGGCATGATCTACCTGATCGGAATCCGTGCTGATTTTCTTTGAATCTTTCCAGTGTCTCCAGAAAATCATAAATTTTCTCTCTAACTATTCTTTCAAATACTTTGGTGAGGTGGGACGTCAATGACACTGGTTTATAGTTCTTTGCTTGAGATCTGTCCCCTTCTTTATATATAGGGACAATGTTTGCTCTTTTGAAGATGCTCTGTATTTCCCCAGTGTCTACGGATCTTCTCCATATCCAGTATAAAGGTGTAGCTATTTCATTTTTACAGTTTTTAATCAATAATGCGTTCCAATTGTCCGGACCTGCAGCTGAATGTGGTTTCATTTGTCCTATAGCTCTCGCTACATCTTCTCGGGTAAAATCAAAGTCTGTTATACATTCTCCTTGCAATTTCTCTTCAAAGAATGCATCTATGCCAGGTATCGCTTTGTCACTTTTTGGGGTGCTAAAAACTGATTCATACTGGGCTCTCAATATTTCAGATATTTTTTTGGATCCATATATATATATATATGTATAATATATATATATATAATATATATATATTATAGATATAGATATATATATATAGTCGTATAACCGCATAACCATAACCTTATGCATTAAATTCAGGGTAAATTTTAACTAAAATAAAAGAACATATTTTGTTTCCTACCAATTTTCTTGTATTTCGCAAATGCTTCTATTTGAATTCTGAAAGGATAACAAATATGAACAGTGACGTTAATTTGGCATTGTGAAGACGTTATTTTGACGTTGTTGGGACAGTTGTCGGACGTTATTTGTCACGTGACTTCGATTTCAGACGTCATTCATCTTGATTACAACGTTCGAAATACGAGTAAAAAATTGTTAAAATAAAAAGCGAATATACAGGGTAATCCAGAAAAAGGTGTAACTTAAGATAACTTCCAGTAAATTTTTTTGCGAATACCTTTTCCCCCCATCACTCTATATACAGGGTGTTCCAGAAGTCCGGCCTCGAAAGGTTAATGTGTTGTACATTATGAGGGCAGGACATTTGGGAAACCCTGTATATAATTTTTAGCTTTCGTGTTTTTTATATACTACTACTACTACTACTACTACAACTACTACTAATAATAATAATAATAATATTTTTATATAATAACCATTCGTTTTATTTTGTTTTTGCTTCGTTATAATCCATTACAGTTGCTTCACAAAACGTGATAAAAAGTTTAGAAAATTGATCTCGTGATGACGTCATACCATAAGCCACTACGTGAAGTGAGTCGACAGTGAGCATTATGTGCAATTAACTTAGTCATCGGACTTCCCCAACACAGTTCTGAGAAGCTGATTGGAATGAAGAACATGACTCCACTGTTCATTATTAATCAGGCTACGTCGTGGCCAGTGTCGTAATGCCTCTTCCTGTAAATCAGCAAGGTTAAGAGACACTGGGTGTGGAGAGTGGTTGGAGGGGGGGGGCCGTCTTCCGCTTCCCAATTATGTAGCGACCCGTGGCACGGATTGCGCGTAAAGTTCTAGGTTCCCTCTTTCATATGACCTTAGATGTTGCGAAGAACGTTAAAGAACCCCATCAAAACAAAATCATTCTTAATTTATTCGAATAAACCCTAATTAACAAAGGTTTAGTTTTTTTACCTTTCTGCGGCGATCGCACGTCTCATTCGCCAAAGCTGTTAAAGCAGTGAAGTTAAACGACTCAGTTAACTAACCCTCGTTTAATAAACCTTTAAATGGTTGACGTTAAACGACTCACTTAACCAACTACATTTAACCATACGTAGACCCTATTTATCACTCAATGCCTAATTTTATGGAATGGAATCAAACCAGTAATTATGTCCATTAATTTCACTTTATTTTCTATTTTATTAAGAGTATTTGCTTTATTTATGCGAAAGATAAATGGACACATTTATCGATTGAAACTATGCGAGTGGGAGTTTGTTATATAAAGCAAAATCATATTGTAAAGATCTCACACACTCGACAGCATAAAAAGAATATTAGTCCCACAAATGCCAATGTCACATCCAGATTTTAATTAAACGTTAAATGTTCATGTTGTCGTTGTCAAGCAACAAGTTGCTGAACCTCGCTGACAAGGTTTGGGAGGGTAAGGACACGATGTTTGTGTAATCATAATGGGTGGGGTTGTTTAACCTCCCTCGTAACGGCAAAGGTTAAATGACCGGGGGAATATACAGATTTATGCGGATCCGACCGTATCTTCGAGTCACTACACTATCTAAACGCGGAGGAAGGTCATCCATCGAACTAGTACTCAAGCCCAACGTCGCTTAATTTCGCTAATCTGACGGTAAACGCTGTTGCGATGTGGCCACGACGAGCCCATGTTTGAATTCCCTACAAATTCGTAATCACGGATTGCAATCACAGCTACTCACGTCATGAGCTTCATCATTACCTTGCGTGAGACTTAAATGAACTCCTAATCGGTGGAGCCCTTCTCTATGTCAATCTTTCTCTGTGTGTATGTGAAGAAGTAATACACTGAATTAGTAATGATTTTTCAACTATTAATCGTTATTTATTTGGAACTGTTTGTAGCGAGACAGAGAGGAGAGAGAGAGAGAGAGAGAGACCTCCCGAGAAGCAGTTGTGAGCGATACCATCACATACGACGGGGTAAAATTACCATAACCTATAACATAACCTATCGTATATTTAAAAGACCGAGGAAACAATACTTTCGCGTCGATAGGTGTTTTACGATGTTAACCTTCCCCCACTTCAGCGAATCCTATTCAGGAGGTCCCGGTTCGAATCCTGATGGGGACATTTTTGTTTAATTTAAAATGCACGCATGCTCATACATATCATTATATATATATATATACTAGCAGAGAACCCGCCCTTCGTGCAGGTGGCAAAAATATCCCAGCCGACGCGATGGACTGAATATTTTTTATAGTTCCTGCGGGAGGCTGTTTGTTATAAGCTGTTATTAGTTAGGTTGATTGAATGCCCGGTTAGGTTAATTGAATGCCCGGTTAGGTCAACTGAATGCCCGGTTGGGTTAATTGTACGCACTTGACGATTGGTTAGGTTAAGTCGTGATATTTTCGTTAAAGCTAACGAAAATATCACGACTTAACGGTCTTAACCTAACCAATCGTCAAGGGCGTACAATTAACCTAACCGGGCATTCAACACCCAGGTGCACAACCTCGGGACCTAATCAATATGTGTGTGTGTGAAGTTTCATGTTTGTAACTGCTTCCATTTTGGACCTATGGCTGGAACACCACACACACACACACACACACACACACACACACACACACACACACACGCGTCCTTTTATTATTATAGATTACAGGCGGCAATGTGAAGCTCAAAATTTTTATGACTGCGTTCTTTTCTATAGTTTTATTGACCAAATAATTGAACCGACAGTAATTGGGGGTTCAATTATTTGGTCAGTAAAACTGTAGTCATGAAAATCTTAAGATTCAGAAATCTTGACACAATATGAAGCTCAGAATTTTCACGGCTGCGTTCTTTTCTGTAGTTTAATCGCGGTGCTGGGGCCTTCGGGCCCAGTAATTTTAATTATTTCATTTATTAACACCCACGTGACGGCAGGCGGCGCGCAGCAAAACCCAGCTGTTCATCTTTCCACACAATAAAAAAAAAATTGGTTGATAGATAAACGAGTACCCTGGGTAACCTAGTGGTTACGACGCTGGGCTGCTGGTGGGGCGTGGTTCGGATTCCACGTTAAACTGTAGGTCTAAGATGGAGTGACAAGATTGACCTTCGTCAGAATGAACACTTCAGGCGGAAGCAAATCCAAGAACCAAGGTAACCAAGGTGTATATATATATATATATATATGTCGCAGCGTCAAGAGAATCAGGCACCCTGGGGACTGTAGTGGTTAATTTACCTGTTATGAGCAGCGGTCATTTTTAATCAACGTTTCTCTTCTCCACAGTGGAAATGTGTACCGCACTCAGTTTTTCTCTTTCACTAATGCCGCTTTCAGTACGTCTCACTGAATCAGTATAATTTCTCAGTTTACACTCACTTGATCACTGTACAATTGAGGTATCACTTACCCTCCTTCATTTTTAGTGCAAGTTTGACCAGTAATAGCCCCTTACAGTATGAATTTTTGCAGAGTTTCATTCAAAACATCGATGACTTTATAGTACTCCGCATTCACCTTTCACGTTAAAAACGACAGAGTACATTCAAATAACTGAGCGAAGGAAATTTAGACAATTTCGGTTCCAATTTAT
The DNA here is from genome assembly GCA_023014485.1 of Bathynomus jamesi. Taxonomy (NCBI): domain Eukaryota; kingdom Metazoa; phylum Arthropoda; class Malacostraca; order Isopoda; family Cirolanidae; genus Bathynomus; species Bathynomus jamesi. Next base: position 160,142 of record JAJOZX010000540.1, read on the forward strand.
ATTGATTATTTTCTACAAGGAAAATGTTTCTCAATTTCAGGTTTGATTCACACATATACCAGGAAAATACGACGGCTCCAGTTTTAAAACAGGACAAAGTAATACAGTATTTCAAAATTTTTCAATAAAAAATTAACCAGTAAAACTGTTACAATATTCCTTACATAAATTCAAAAGAAAAAACAATTGGCGTTCAAACAAGCTTTGTCAAAATTTCGAAGTTACGCAATAAAACAACTTATTCGGACAAGTATAGCAAAATTGCACACGGCAAATTGAGAACTATGTACAGGAAAAAGAGCGTGCCAACCCATAGAATTTTTACAAGATTCCACACCCCATCCAATAAAACTGTGCTTGAGGTCATACTGTATATCCAAAAATTTTGGGTGGAGTCAACCAAATCTGACTGCCTTAACGGTGAGGTTTCCCCTCCTATTAACCACTCACCGTCCAAACGAACAACTATATTTAAAGTGATTGGGTTCTCCTCAAAGAGGGTTGTTTCTTTGAGCCAGCAAAGGCTCCGACAGAAGGAATAGTGTTACAAAAAAATTTAAATCAGATAAAGGATTCTATGGTTTGACAAAATATTTTAAAACAAATTACTGAAGGGTTACAAACTGACTTGAAAAACTAATAAGTCAACGAGTGCGCGATAGAGTTTCGACGCCCTCGGTCAGTAGGTTACAACTAATGTGTCATGTGACGGCCACATGAAAGAGGAAACCTAAAAGCATTCAGAATTGACATAATTTTTATTAGAGTTTTATACTTTTAACATTCTCATCCACTTAGTTTAAATCAGGGATGGAGAATCGATATGAACTGGAATCGATAAACGTTGCATGAATATTGAACATATGGACCGGCGATTAAGGATTCGTTTCTGAATATTTCAGCCGGGGAATGTTGTTGCATCATTACTATTTCTGAAATGTTCTTTGAATGTCACTGCTACTTAGGTATACATAGAGAGGGTTGACAAAAGTTAATGGACACCTTCGGGTTTTCCATACTTTTGGATTTGATAATAAAAGTCAATAAATAATAACAAATTTATTGAATGAATATGTAGCGGGCAAACAAAGGAATTCCTTTCCCCGCCATTCTCAAACATCTTGGAATCATCGGAATCCAAAAACACACGTGGTTCGTCAAGGAGAGAGAAACAACAGAACGCTTGTAGGCGTTTCAAAAAGCCGCGAAAACTTAGCGTCCTACGAGTCTATAAAAGGCGGAGTCCACTGAAACTCTCTCACACCTCAGCTACGAGTCAGCTCACAACTCACTCCTCTCTCCGCACTCTTCACTTCTTGTTTGCTCGTCACGTCTCACTCTCAGCCTTCGTCAGCAGCAACACTCGTCAAGCCACCCGATCTCCGGCCTTCGCCGGGGAGCGGCCTGCTGTTCCTTCAAGGCTCCGGTCTATCATCAAGTAAAGCCTTCTACAGTCCGCCTGCAGAAGCAATCCTTCGAAACCCAGCGCCGTTTGGCCTCAGCCGGCCTCAGTCCCTCAAGCAACACCTCAACAATACTTAAAGCGAATCAACACTTGAGGCGACATCCTTCTGACCATGGCTTAAATAAATCCTTCACCTCAATTCGATCGGCGCCCGTTGAACAAGTTTAAATGGCCCCGCTACCGGCTTCAAGGTCATCCTCGACAGGCGAAATGCAGTATGGTCAGCTTCACAATGACAGTCCTTTATTACTGTGTACTGTGTGCAGACAATTAAAGTACATTTTTTAAGAGTGTAGGTTAGTAATGCATAATGCCTGTGATTAAGGGTCACAAGAATTACACGAAATGAATGGTTTCAAACATTAACTGCAAAGCACACACACACACACACCACACACACACACACACACATGTATGTGTGTATGTATGTCTACATCTAGAAGTTACAGCTTTGTTGAAAATTATATAGGCAAATAGAATCAGTGATATTCAACACTTCTGCCAAGAATTTTATTACCAACATAAAAACCTAAAAGCTGTATTCTAACTAAATAAAGAAGTGAAACTAAAAGAACCAAAAGAAAAACAAAGAAAACTAAAACATCGACATACGAGGTAAGAACTCGGAGCAAAATGTAAATCCAGCATCTCTTCATAAGCAAATCCTACGTGATATACAGAGATTACAAGTACGGGAAAAGATGTTATTTTCACCAACCATCAACGAATATTCCAGTTTTAACGCTCCAGAAAACAAAGAACAAAAGTTAACATTCACTCAAAGATTTTTAAACGAAGGAGAGGATGTTTTTGCCACCTTCAAAACTGACTGAAATGGGGGTCTCTCTCTCTCTCTCTCTCTCTCTCTCTCTCACCGAAATGGCTGCTTTATGCGGTAAAATTATGGTTACAGTTAAAACAGTACTTATCGAAGCTTGTCGAATATTCTCAATTATGAGAATTTGTACTGACGGAACAAACCCACACTAAGAAATGAACTGGATCACCTGAAGATCAGGGCCCCCAGCCTTCGTTAGTTAGCCTTATAAGGTAACTAACGAAAATATCACGACTTAACCTAACCAACCGTCAAGGGCGTACAGTTGACCTAACGATTGGTTAGGTTAAGTCGTGATATTTTCGTTAGTTAGCCTTATAAGGCCTTATAAGCCTTATAAGGCTAACTAAAGAAGGCTGGGGGCCCTGATCTTCAGGTGATCCAATGAATTTATTAGAAATACTAACTAGATTTCGAACTATTCTAAGGTGTCCATCTGATGGAAACATTAGAATAAGCTTCTAATAAATGCATTTCTTACTGTGCCTTTATTCCATTAATAATACCTATCGAAATATGTAAAGGGAAATTTCACGGATGATTAGAAGTCAACAAAACACGCTTCTCTGAGGGACAATAAAGCAGGAAAACTGACAAATCGGAGTTCGAAGGAACAAGTAAAAATGCTACTCGAAAACATACAAGATCAAAGGACGAATCACTTCCTGGATAAAACCTCGTTTTGGGGAGGAATTTTGGAAGAAACAAAATCGAACTTTAAGTGCTTAACTGAAACATAAGTTAAACATTGTCAAACCAACTCTGAAAACTATCGATAAAAAAACCCAAAAAGACGAGAAACGGCAATGGAACGGACAAAATAATAAGAAAAAAGGGTAGATGTGCCATCCATTACATATATGATAATCACAGTGCAGAAAGACTTAAGAAAACCAAATAGCAATGTAGAACTATTAAAAAAAAATAAAAAAGTATGAAATCAGTAGTTGTATACAGACCTCCAAATAATACCTCAACCTAAAAGTTTTGTAACCTATTAATTAAGTGAGATCAGAAGCCTATTAAAAAGTTCAAAATTTTCAACTCCTAACATAATACTTAGCAGAGATTTCAATTTCCCATTTATAAAATAAGGATAATAAGAGATTTTTCACAGTTCCAGAAAAAAGTTCGCCTAGAAACAAAATTTCTGAAAATCATAAAAACTACTAATCAGTAATGACTGGATTTTGATCTTGGAGTTTTATTACTGTCGCCAAAATCTATAAAATACCCTCCTCCCGCCCAAAGAACACAATATTACCAATTAGTATATTTGGTACGTTCCTGTTATCCCGGACCCCAGACTTTTTGCGGAAAATATCACAACTTAACCTAACCAATATTTCTTGTATGTCCATAATGAGACTTTAAAAGATTATAATAATAACAGAAAAACCGGTGCTTTCCTGTTAGGTCAACTGTATGCCCTTGACAACTGGTTAGGTTAAGTCGTGATATTTTCGGCAAAAAGTCTGGGGTCCGGGATAACAGGAAAGTACCGTTTTTTTTATGCTTTTTAAGAATTTTATGCTTATGTTTAAAATTTACGTGAAAAGCAAACGAGTTCCATAAAAATTAAGCAACTATACAAAAAGTATATAAATAAAAAATAGTCTTTATTCTAATAAACATACGGGATGGCTGAAATGTGAGATCTAAATGGCACCCCTTAAAAACAAGATGTATTGCAGTTAAACCTCTCTATAACGAAATATTAAGTCAAATTGTTGTCGTTGTAGCGAGGTTGTTCATTATAAAGAGGTTTTCCTTTGCCGATATTGTAGTGTATATTTTAATGACCTAATTAGACCCTCATTAATTATTTATACGTACTTTATATACAGTAGTACTGTGTCTTATTCAGTATATTAAATGAATCATTTAAAAGTATTTTCCACGAAGGCGAAACAGTCTAGCCAATTACACATCAGCTTTTAGGCATCAGCCAATCAGCATGCCGCTTACTTTCTTGATCGGGGAAATGGCGGTAGAGACGAACACGCGCATCTCAGGCTGAGTTAGCGGAAACACCTTATAACGAAACGCCTTTTCGATAAAGAGAGGTTTTTCGAAATGCCCAAGGTTTTCGGTAAAGAGAGGTGTCGTTATGGAGAGGTTTTATTGTATAATATTTTTTGCTTCAAATATTTATTGCCAACTTAAAATAAAGAGCGGTAGACATTGTTATCTTCAGCAACTATAACATATATTTAAACTCGAGTAATGATTAACCCTTTACTGCCTAAATATTTTGTAGGGTTAAGTAATGAATGCGTGTATTCGAAAGGTTAGAAATTTGTCCTTTTCGGCAGTAAAGGGTTAAGTATTAATATTTAATTTTTTATATAGAAAATAGATAATCTAGTTTATTTACAAAAATGGAATTAGAATTAAAATCAATTTTTGGTTTTTGTTCTATTTTTTTTTTTTTTAATATTCTTTTCAGTATTACTTATTTTGTTACTTGGACTTTTATTTATTTTTTAGTCCTACTTTTGTTTTTATTTTTTCTTATTATTTATTACTTTCTTATTACTTTTTCTCCTGCCAATAAAGTTTTCCACTTTCATATACAGTGTGTCCGTAAAGTCATGGTGGGATTTTAAATAGCTATATTATTGCAACGAAACATGATAATGAGATGAAACAATGCCAAATTGAAGAACAACTCTCAAAGTTGTATCTTGTAGTTAGTCTAGGCTAAGCTTAACCTTTATCTCGTAGTTAGTCTAGGCTGTCCACATGCCTATGTTGAACATGAGCGTAATAGCCCGAAAGTTAATGTGTGGTGTGCTCTATCTAGCACGAGATCGAGTGATTGGCCCATTTTTCTTCGCGGAACCCACTGTGACGTCACACAACTACCTCGCTATGTTGGAACATTTTGCAGTACCCCAATTTATTGACAATAATGTCATCTTTCAGCAAGATGGTGCTCCTCCGCACTATGCCAACGTTGTTCGAGAATTCCTAAATGAAAAATTTCCACAGAGATGGATAGGAAGAGGAGGATGGAAGCCATGGCCTCCACGCTCTCCGGACCTGACACCTTTGGACTTTTATTTGTGGGGTTACGTCAAGCAAAGCGTGTACAGTGTACCCATTAGGGATATTCATCACTTGCACGAGCGAATCACGGAAGCTATCGCATCCGTCACTCCTGATGTTCTTGGGCGTGTGTGTCTGGAATTGAATCACCGCCTAGATGTCTGCAGGGCTACCAGAGGAGCCCATATCGAACTACGTTAAATAAAGTTATTCTTTTAGAGTGGTTCTTCAATTTGCCTTTTTTTCATCTCATTATCATGTTTCGTTGCAATAATATAGCTATTTAAAATCCCACCATGACTTTACGGACACACTGTACGTATATATATATATATATATATATAGTGTATGAAGTAAGTATTTCGTGCAGAAATCTCTACACGTTTCTCTTATTTATTAAACATGCATTGATTAAAAAAAGGTGTGTAAAACATGCCAGAACATGCGTGTCTTTACATGATGAAATGAGGAGCATAACGTTCTTAATTAATAACATCTCAAAAGAGAGAGAGAGAGAGAGAGAGAGAGAGAGAGAGAGAGAGAGAGAGGTAAAAATTTTGCCCTCAATTAATTAAATGCTATCATTTATCTAACACATTTAAAACGTATTTTGTGAGTGAAAACCAATTAGTCCTATTAAACAGAAATTAATTGGAGTAGAAAGTTTTTAGAACATTAATTTCGATATTATAATTATTCGGTGATCTCGTTGTAATTCTGTCTTCAATGCAGATATTAATTTTCATTCGTCTCGTGTGCAGTGATAAATTTTGCAATGAAATTCGTCCGTGTTGTCTGATTTACACTCGTTTCAGTTAAATATATAAAGTTATATTATAGTGAGTTTAGTTATAGATATATAAATAAAAAACAAACAAATATAAACCCAACCGGACTATGAACGTTTATTACCAACGTATTAATCCCGGTTTTAAATTAAGAACGTTTTATTAATCCCAGTTTTAAATTAAGAACGTTTTATTAATCTCAGTTTTAAATTAATCACGTTTTATTAATCACGTTTTCAGTTAAGAACGTTTTATTAATTCTTTTATCGATCCCGTTTTTCGTTAAGAAAATTTTATTAATTCCGATTTATAATTAAGAACGTTTTAAATAAAAACTAGTGAAAACTATAAAACTAATTAGCTCGGTTTTAATCGGGAATTTGTGATACTTCAAAAATGGTTTTAGTTTATGCAGAGGCAATGAATATTTAAAATGTCAGTGAATGATATATGACATCCAACGTTAAATATGCAGACAAAAATAGTAAGTTATGCAACAGTTTCCTTTTTTATATATATATATATATATATTATATATATATATATATATATATATATGCTGCAAACCCACAAGGGTTCACGTGTTTTATTGTGAAATTCATCCCATATATATATATATATATATATATATATATTATATATATATATATATGGGAATGAACTCAGAATGGTTCCCTGAGTTTTTTATGATACACACAGACCGTGCATGGAACAAGGAACTCTTCTGGGATAATTAAATCCACTATAGTCCGAATAAGTAATGGTAAATGACAAATACCATAGTTTTTTCTTTTTCATGATGCAAGCCCGACGTGGGCAACGGGTCTCTCGCAAAGAGGTCCCATAAATATAGCTTCCCTCACCAGCTATCTGCAAAGCAGACAGGATCCAGCTTTGGACATGGATCTAGGGTTTAAAGCAGCCTAGCCCCACTACATTTAGAACCTCAATATAAGTAAAAGACTCGTTGCATTCACGTCGGATTGAATAAATCAAAGAAAAAGGGGTAACTATTATATTTTTAGCCAAAACCAAAACTTAAACCTCAACTGGCAGAATTGAGCGTCCACTTTTCAAGGCACATAACATGTCCGTTTCGGACTATAGTGGATGTAATTATCCCAGAAGAGTTCCTTGTTCCATGCACGGTCTGTGTGTATCATATATACACACACACACACACACACACACGAGGGTAATTCAATAGGTATCTGCACTTTTTATTTTCACAATTTTATTTTCACATCTGATAGATTATAAACACATCACTTCTCAACATAGTCTTCCTGTTTCTCAATACACTTAGTCCAGCGATCTACAAGCTTCCTAATGCCATCACAAAAGAATATATTTGGCTGTGTGCGTAGCCAGTCATGTACTGCCTCCTTCAGGTCATCATCGCCTTGGAATCGCTGACCTCTCAAAGCGTCTTTTAGTGGTCCAAACAGGTAAAAATCCGAAGGTGCCAGGTCTGGACTGTAGGCTGGATGGTCGAGAACTTCAAATTTAAGTTCTTGAAGGCATTTTGTAGTCTGTGCAGCGATTTGAGGGCGCGCATTGTCGTGTAACAGAATAACACCTTCCGACAATCTCCCTCCACGTTTTGTGCGCATTGCTTGCTTTAACTCATTCCGAAACATGTGAGAATACGATGCACTCGTTACTGTAGTTCCACGCTCTAGATAATGTTCAAGGATAGGGCCTCATGTATCCTAAAACAGTGTTAGCATAACTTTACCTGCTGACGGCTACGCTTTGAACTTCCTTGCAACGGGAGATGTTGGATGCTTCCATTGCATGCTCTGTCGTTTGCTTTCTGGTTCATAGTGATGGATCCAGGTTTCATCTCCAGTGATAATGCGCTCCAAAAAGTTTTCACCTTCATTATGATACCGCGCCAAAAGACGAGCGCAGATGTCCATACGATTACGCTTGCCTCTTCTGTCAACTGTTTGGACACTCATCTTGCACAAACCTTGTGAAAGCCAAGAATGTCATGAACTATCGAATAGGCTGACCCTTGACTGATGTCTAATGAAGATGCAATTTCTTTTATTGTTAATCTTCTGTCATCGAAAATCATGGCTCTGGCTTCTTCCTGCTTGTCACCACTGGTTGATGTTGACGGTCGTCCTGAGCGCTGAGCATCTGTCACATGTCCGACCTTCCTTGAACATTTGAATCCACTCGTACACACTTCGCCGTGGTAACGCATTATTCCAATACTGAGCACATAAACGCGTGTGAATTTCAACTCCTTTCACACCTTCTGCCCGCAAAAAACGAACCACGGATCTCTTTCCTGAGTACAAATTGAAAGCGGCGCAGCCATGCTCACTACTCGTACGATATGTGACAGCTACGAGTAGCCTGAATAAGCCTATACTGTTGCTCGCCTAAATAAGCCTAAGATCTCGGTTTGGCTCATTATTACGAGTATATATTATGTATACTATATTATTAAAATAAAAAGTGTGGATACTTATTGAAGTACCCTCGAATATAACTCATTCAATGCCTAAGATATTTTAAGGTATAGGTTAAGAGGAAGTAAGAAGAAAAGTTTAACATTTTTTCACATACAGCATCATTCCACCCATACTCCCATTTCAGGATACAAGCAGCGCCCAGTAGTATTACCAAGCAAGTATATATATATATATATATATATATATATATATATATATATACACACACACACACACACACACACACACACACACGTGTATATATAGCCACCAGTTTATAGCGTAATGTTGGCACTATAATAATAATGATGATGATGATAATAATAATGATTAAGTGCTAATAGTTATAATTGATTAGATTGTTATTGATGATGTTGATGAGGCTGGAGTCACCATGAACTTTTCAGATCAAATTATGTTAATTAAGTTATTAATTAGGTTGATTGATAGGATGAGTTTTCTTTCTTTATTAAACAAAATAAGTGATTTATGAATAAGGCAAAATGTGAGTTGGTTGTTTACAGTCGAAATTAGATGTACACTTGAATAATGACTTCAATATTAATAACGCGCGACGTAATGATTAGTCTTTATATAAAGTTAGGTGAATGACACCAGGCCAAAATGGAGTCTGTACAAATGAGTGTTCACATGATGGTGGCTTTCGTGTCACTGTTTTTCGAAGAGAGAGAGAGACAGTCGAGGTGCGATGAGAAGTCCTTGTAACGAAGTTGGTATGAGGCAAGGCATAAGGATATGCTTGAAGTAGTCTCTCGCTGTGACGTCATCTTGGTTGTACTTGTGTGATGTCATCTTGGTCGTGTTTGTGTTGATGGAACATCGCTAAATTATTTATTTATATATTTACTATACGTACAGGGTGTCCCAGAATTAACTATCTATTTCAATGAAATCGGACAAATTTTTTAAAAACACACTTTTATTTATGTTTATCATGTTTAATATGTGTTAAAAATGTATAAATTTCTAAATTTTTTTCATAATTTTATTTTCAAATTTTTTTCATTATCTGGTCCAATGAAAGACCGTCTGAAGTCATAGAATGGCAAAGAGACTCTCCAAAAGTTAACGTGTGGCTTGGAATGACCAAATCCAAAATTTATGGCCCATTCTTCTTTGCGGAAGCAACTGTAACAGGTACCGTCTACCTTGATATGCTTCAGCAGTTTCTCGAACCACAGCTTCTTGATGATGGCATTCTTGATAATGTTGTGTTTCAACAAGAAGCATTGATCTTTTGGCGATAAACCTTTGTTTTATGAAACCCCATGCAAAGAAATCCAGGGGTGTCAAATCCGGAGAACGCGGAGGCCAAGGTCGAGGTCCTCCACGTCCAATCCACCGATTCGGAAGGCGTCTGTTGAGGTATTCTCGAACAATTAGAGCATAATGACATGGTGCTCCATCTTGTTGAAACACAACATTATCAAGAATGCCATCATCAAGAAGCTGTGGTTCGAGAAACTGCTGAAGCATATCAAGGTAGACGGTACCTGTTACAGTTGCTTCCGCAAAGAAGAATGGGCCATAAATTTTGGATTTGATCATTCCAAGCCACACGTTAACTTTTGGAGAGTCTCTTTGCCATTCTATGACTTCAGACGGTCTTTCATTGGACCAGATAATGAAAAAATTATGAAAATAAAATTATGAAAAAAATTTAGAAATTTATACATTTTTAACACATATTAAACATGATAAACATAAATAAAAGTGTGTTTTTAAAAAATTTGTCCGATTTCATTGAAATAGATAGCTAATTCTGGGACACCCTGTATTTACTTTATATTTGCCACGTATGTAATTATGTATGCATATTCCCTGGAATTTTCATTGGCATTGGAATTATATTTAATGAAACATAAAATAACAGGCATTACTTTCATACTGCCCTTCGTATATATATATATATATATATATATATATACACACACACAAACAATATATATACATCTCATCTCACTAAAATATTTGAAAGAATAGTTACTGTAGACTGAAAATCTATGACTTTTTGGAAACGCAGGAAAAATTAAATGATAACACAGGCCTGCGATGGTTTTGTTGTCCGAAATATTTTATCACTTACATAGTAATTTTTGCACGCTGATTCCGAAAATAATATTAATTTTTCGCTGTTACGAACAGATTTTTCACAAAATGTCATATTTCATATTAAATATGTAAGTAATTTTCATTAAATTTTGATTAAAAACTACTGCCTATTAATGCTTATAAATGCTTGGTTTCACCAAGACATCAAAGAAATGGAGAAGAGATATCAGGGAAGGTGGGACATCAGCATGATGGCTGATTACTGCTGGATGTTCAAACGGGATACTCCAGAACTATTACATAAAAGAAAAGGAACAGCGCGTACATTCGAGACTAAAAAGCATAGCTCTCACAAGAAAACTCAGGACAAATAAAGATGAATATGTAATTGACGTAATAGTCTTCTTTCTTTTTAAAGTTGTTTGCATTTGTAATTAGTATACAAAGCGAAATAGGTACCTAATGTAAATTGAAATAAATAATATATATTTATGTTGTTGTTTTTCCCTTTCACTTTGCAGAAAATCCTTACGTGATAGAAAAAATGGACATCTTATTCGAAACCAGCTTACGTGAATTATATAAAATCATTTATTAGTAAGAAAACAACTCTTACAAAGTTCTCATTCGCAGGCCTGTGATAACCAACATGGATTTCGGTCAGGCAGATCATGCCTATCACAACTAATGGAACACAACAACAACATTATTGATGCACTTGAAAGTAATGAAAACTATGATGTAATATACACAGACTTTGCCAAAGCGTTCGACAAGTGTGACCATGGAATCATAATACATAAACTGAAATATATGGGTATAACAGGAAAAGTAGGGAAATTGATATAGAATTTTCTTAGTGAGAGTCGTTACAGTACAAGGAGTATCTTCATCAGAATCAGAGGTCTTCAGCTCAGTACCACAAGGAACAGTATTAGCTCCACTACTCTTCATAATCATGCTAACTGACATAGATGAGGACGTTACCAGAGACAGCACAGTAACATCCTTTGCTGATGACACAAAGATCAATAGAAAAATAAGAAACCCAGAGGATATAGGATCTCTACAAACCGACATGAACAGAATCTCCAGGTGGACGGAAGACAACAATATGAAGTTTAACGCTGAGAAATTCCAATTGTTACGGTACGGAAAAAGGGAGGACCTAAAATTCAGAGAAATTCTAAAACAAGAGATTTAGGAGTTGTAATGACTGATGATGTGAAACTTGAAATGCAAAATAAGATAGCAGTAAACAGAGCAAAGAGAATAACTGGGCAGATATTGAGAACCTTTAGACGAAGGGATAGGAATATAATGATTCCTCTATTGAAAACACTGATCATACCGAAATTGGAATACTGCTCGGTCCTAACATGCCCATATAAAAAAGAAGACATTAGCTAGCTAGAAGGGATTCAGAGAAGCTTTACAGCCACCATCAATGGGTGCAAAGAACTAAATTACTGGGAAAGGTTACACGAATTAAACCTATATTCACTGGAAGGGAGAAGAGAGAGATACACCATTATTTATACTTGGAAAATAATGGAGAAACTAGCTCTTAATCTTACTCTGAACCCTATAACCCCCCAAACAACAGTGGAAAGTAGAAAAGGAAGACTGTGTGGTGTTCCCAAATTAAAGGCTAGACAGGGAACATCCTTAACTCTGAAAGAAAATATTTTTGTTATGAGAGGACCAAGACTGTTTAATCAGCTGCCCAAAGACCTAAGAAACACGAGTGGTGTTGCGGTGAACATCTTCCAAAGAAGATTAGACGCTTGGCTCAGAACAATCCCCGATGAGCTAGGCATACCTGGCTATGGAAGATGGAGAGTACAAGAAACCAACTCTCTACTTCACCAGGCTTTCGACAAGTGTGATCATGGTATAATAACACATAAAATTAAATAGATGGGAATAACAGGCAACGTGGGAAAATGGATCTTCAACTTCCTCAGTAAACGTCTACAGGTCGTTAAAATTCAAGGTATAACATCATCAGAATCGGAAGTACGCAGCTCAGTACCACAAGAAACAGTAATGACCCCACTCCTTTTCATTATCATGTCAACAGACATAGACAGTGAAGTAAACAGCAATAGTATAATAACATCCTTTGCAGATGATACAAAGATCAGCAGAAAAATCAGTGATGCAAATGAGGTGGAGGCCTTGAAGAGGGACACAAACAGAATATATAAATGGTCAGAAGACAACGACACGATATTTAACACCGAGAAATTCCAGCTCTTGACATATGGTAGAAATGAGGACCTTAAACGGACAGCATATTATGTTTCGGACAGACAGGAAATTCAAAGAAGCACGAAAGAGATAGATTTTGGGGTTATAATGACCGATGATGCGAAATTCGAGACACAAAATCAGATAGCGATAAACAAATAAAAAAGAGTCGCGGGGCAGGTACTAAGAACCTTTAAAAGAAAGGACAAGACAGTAATGATTCCCATGTTAAAAACACTGACCATACCAAAACTTGAATACTGCTCAGTCTCGACATCCCCATACAAGAAGGAAGAAATTAATAAACTAGAAGATATTCAGAGACATTTCACAGCCAAGATCGATGGCTGCAAAGAACTCAACTACTGGGAAAGACTACGTAAACTAAATCTGCACTCCCTGGAAAGAAGAAGAGAGAGGTACACCATAATAAATACATGGAAAATAATCGAAAAACTGGTACCAAACCTCAGACTAAACCTAATTACCATCCAAATAACACTGGAAAATAGGAGAGGCAGAATGTGTAGTGTTTGCAAACTAAAGGCACGACAAGAGACCTGTAGTGGTTACTTACTTTAAGGGCCCATTCCTTCATTATTATACTTCATTATTTTCTTTGCTTTTTTATACTATTTTATCTCTCTTTATTCCATTTCTCTTCTATCACTAATCATTCTCTTTACACTCGTTTCACTCGCTTTCGCTGTACTTTCTAAATACGGTAGACGTGACCGAGGTTGAGGCGCCGTTATAATTTGAACCGGGCATGGGAGACCGGGGGGGGGCGGGTAATTATACGCTTATTAACACTTTATTGACTTTTATTAGTGCCAAACCGCTTTTTGATAAACGGGGTAATGCAAGGGGGAATTTAACGTTAACATTTTAAGTCGGAGAGAGACGAAACAATATCCTAAATTTACAATTACATCTTAACACACAAAAACACCTTACTAAGCCCAAGGCCGTCCGATGACTGCCGGGCATTCCTACCCAGCCTCTAACCTGTGTTCAAGCATTGCCAACTCGTATTTCTATATTTTTTATAAACAAACCATTATTTATCGTAGTTGCATTTATTAAATATTATTATCTTCTTTATTAATTTCTTATAACCAAAACATTCTATTTTTTAATTAGACATTACTACACTCGCATCACCCCCTTGAAAATAAGTTTTTCACTAGGAAAACTTATTAATATCGTTTAACAAATTTATTTATTTATTCAACAAAGTTATTTATTTTGCAGTTTTTTCTTTAACAAGTTCACAGTTAGGATAGACAAGAAATCATTTCATTGACAAATTCCACACATTAGATATTTTGTATCCTTTAAAAAATCGAAAAAAACAAACAAACTAATATTCACAACATTTGCATAAAAATAACATTTCACACTAATAATCAATTTACAATCTGTAACGCATCTGTGACGTGGAAAATAACGGATAATTTTCTTAACACTGGTTACACAATTTCAAGTTCACAATCTTCCAGCGATTCCTCATCAAAGTTCGCTTTACATTCGAAACAATTATTTATACAGTTACAGAGTTACTATCAGGGCAACATAGAAAAGACAAGTAAACGTTTACATAAAATACTGACCAGCGAGCACATACTATTTCACGAAATACAAAACAAATATGGGCAATAATCGCACAATTTCACTTATAATTTCATTACATAATAATCAGTACAATAATAGCTGGACGTTGTTTAGATCACAATCCGCACGCTGACAACGGACTTCAATTTTCAGTCGCAGCTCCTGCTCACTTCGCTAGAATGCAAGGGATTGCATCACCATGCAACAGGTCAGCACGCTTGAGGTTGGTTCCGCTCTCTCTCCAAATGGCGAAAAAAAACAAAAACAAGAGAGACGTCCAATTCTAAGAGGATCAGGGGGGAGATATACTGAAAGTGGAACCACGCACCGGAATTGGACGGAATTTGCAATTCTAGAAGTCGACGAAGAAACTCGCCTGTCTCATCTCGACTTTTGTCGGTGAACGCTGCTCTTCCTACGTCCAGCTGAAAGACTCTCTTACTGGCAATAATCAAACGATCACTTCGCCGTAGGCAGTTTCGCAACGAACCTACTGTATGTCTGTATGGACAGTAAAGCTTTAGACACTCGTTCAAACTCTCGTGGTTTGCCTACCGAGTGCTAAAACACATATTTAGCGAAGCATCGAGCAGCGTGACCAGCTACTGCCCGAAAAATACCAGTAGACCATCTTCGACTGAAACTGTCCTGTGCCAAGTCCCTGCACATTCGGTTTCTCTTCTCGCTTCTCTTCTTTTCCGAAATTGTCCTGCGCCAAGTTTCGGTTTCTCTTCTCTCACTCTTCTCACCTCTTCTCTCTCATCGGTGATCGATCACCTATCGGGTCAACTAAACTCAATGGATGGAATTTGGATCCAACTTAGTTGCCTCCAAATCAATCCTCTCGAAATTTTGACAAAAAATTATTCGAAACGTTTGTACTGCTACTAATTATCATTTCATATTTAATTTACCGAATTTTCTCGATATTTCACTTCGAAACAATAACTATAATTTGCTCTGGTCAAATTCACGGAAAAAATGACAAATCTCAAAATTTCGCAAAAATTTAATCACGCCTAACTACCAATAAGGTCACTTATGGCCGTTACATCGGAGAAGATAAAAAAATATCATCAAACGCAACGAAACAATACTGCACAGTAGAAATATAGAGCGCCCATACATAGTAACCGTTATTATATTTAAAAAAATATTATTATTCAAACTACCTTCAGAAATTACATCAATACATTTAAATACAAAAGACAAAAATGAAACCCAGAAACTTTATGTCATCAATTCTCTGAAAATCACGAACCCTCTTACACTTTGGGGGAAGCACACATAGATACCACAAAAACGTTACTGGCCATCTAAAAGGCTCCATCTCCGGTTAACACTCTAGCTAAAGTTTTAACTGCATTAGTAAACCCAACTGAAGTTTAAAACATAACAATTTTCCGAAACAGAATCATTAAATATAAAAAATTTAAATATTAATACCGAAAGGTACTTTAATACATTATTTCCAACTTGAAACGCTAAATTTCATAGGAGGAAAACTCTTAATTCACAAATTACATCTGAGAGACAACTTGCTCCTGCTACACAAAACCCAGTATGGTTTGTAAATCACAAGAATTCCAGGAATTTATCGTTTCCAAGTGAAACTACAAATTTACATCGTTATTCTAAATAAAAACAGATATTATGAACCCAAAAATACACGCAACCTACTATGTAAACAAAAAACCAAAACAAATCATTGTATAATGAAGAGTGTTCGCTTTGTTTGTAAGCGAGCCTCTATAAAAATATTCCTAACCGAATTTAACTGCAGTACATCGGGAAAAAAATTTGTAACATTTTCTATGCAAACGCGCGAACGAAAAAAAAACAATTTTTCATTATTTAATATCTAAAATAAAATGTTAAAACACTCCTTAACACAATAAAATCTAATTTCAGAATAAAAAAAAATTTAAACAGCCTAACCATACAAAACATCACTCGGAATTTGTCTTGAAAATGAAAGAAAGAAAAAAATAGACAACAATAATCAGCCCACCTATAAAAATATAAAAATTAATGAATATATAAAAAAGGTAAAAAAACAGAAATTAATTTAGCAAAAGAATTTACGAAAACAATTTCTCTATTTCAATTAAACAAATTTTTATCTTTTTATAACAAATTACTTATTTTGGCGTCTCACACAATTAATATACGGCAAACATAATTTACGGGTCGCGCGATTTAAGGTACCTAAGCGCCACCACAGGCGAAAACGTGTTTTTGATGGATATCACTATTTTCACCCTTCCTCTCTCGCATGGTTTGGGTTATAATGATCTTACGACACTAGAAGTATGGTTGAAAACCTTATGAAGCGAACTACTTTTTTCACCTCTATCGCCAGCCAAATGTTCACCCAAAGTTCGGCATAATAAGAAAATAAAAAAATTAAAAAAATATATATATAAAATATAAAATATGAAAATCTATTCCAAAAACTCATCAACATCTTCATTAGCATACTTAGAACTCTAATTTAGACAAAAATGAACGTTCTAGCTCAATTAATAACAGAGATACTATTGCGAGAATATTGCTGAACTTTGGAAGCGATTTCTGGCGAATTTTAATTTTGGCGCTTAGGTACCTTAAGACGCGGGACCCCTCATATAATCTTACAGCGTCCGAATTTGACCCAGTATAAATTAGTGTCTTTAACGATTATTTTTCGACTTTAAACCTTAAAATTATAAAGTGAACTAAAAACCTACAAAGAGATTCTTAAAAGTAAGCACATTTGATGTTGATGTGTCGGCTTGTAAATCCATTATATACATGCAGTCAAAGAATAATCTTAAAAACTACCTACTAAATTCTGGAAAATTTTGTTAGGTACATGTTCATTCTTTTATAATTCGCTACTATATACATAATACACCTAGAAATGCGTCACCTATACGCTCAAACATTTTAAACCTTACCGTATAAAAATGCATGTCACAAGCTATTTAAACAACTAAAATAATTTAATTCATATAAATAAGCGTAAAATTTATTTACCAGTCATTATTATTATTATCATCACAATTTTTACTAATTCCGAAATTGTAAACACAAAAAAGTACTTTAAACACAAAATAGGTATGCTTTTGACAGGTAATAAAAGTGGAAAGGAAAGAAAAAAAAGAATGGGTCATCGGACAGCAATTATCAATTTTGAAATTTCTCTCTCCGACCGAACGAAACGAAATCTAAAGAAAACGGACTGAGGAAGGAATCAACGTGAAGAAAAAGGAAACAAACGACTCGAATTAAATTTCAGACTTAAACTGAGACGCGACAGAGTCCGACTGAACGAAAATAAAAATTGGAGTCGAAACGGTTTGGAAATCTAGACTCCAACGAGAAGAGAAAAAAAAACAATTTTGACCGCGAAAATTACGAGGACGCCACGAGGATTTTGAAAGTGAGGCGCCATTTTGAATTACAGTTACAATGAATTGTTAAGGAATGGAAATCGAAATTTGCTTGCAAATGGGGGTACACAATGCATCCTAATATTTAAATAATCGAAACAGAATATTTATTAATGCTATAATACGGGTAGCAACAACTTTGACCGAAATATAAGGCACGTGGGAAAGCCCCGTAAGTAAATGTAATTGGGGCCACCGCTTGCCACCAAAATGTAGTAATTACGCTTTATTAACCTTTCTTATTTTGCTTTTTTATACTATTTTGCTCTTTCTTTATTCCATTTCTCTTCTATCATTAATCATTCGCTTTACACTCTTTTCACTCGCTTTCGCTGTACTTTCTAAATACGGGTGACGTGACCGAGGTTGAGGCGCCGCTATAATTTGAACCGGGAATGGGAGACCGGAGGGGGGGTAATTATACGCTTATTAACACTTTACTGACTTTTATTAATGCCGAACCGCATTTTGATAAGCG
Source organism: Bathynomus jamesi (assembly GCA_023014485.1). Taxonomy (NCBI): domain Eukaryota; kingdom Metazoa; phylum Arthropoda; class Malacostraca; order Isopoda; family Cirolanidae; genus Bathynomus; species Bathynomus jamesi. Next base: position 178,604 of record JAJOZX010000540.1, read on the forward strand.
GGGGCAATGCGACGGGGAAATTTAACGTTAACATTTTAAGTCGGAGAGAGACGAAACAATATCCTAAATTTACAATTACATCTTAACACACGAAAACACCTTACTAAGCCCAAGGCCGTCCGATGACTGCCGGGCATTCCTACCCAGCCTCTAGCCTGTGTTCAGGCGTTGCCAACTCGTATTTCTATATCTTTTTATAAACAAACCATTATTTATCGTAATTACATTTATTAAATATTATTATCTTCTTTATTAATTTCTTAAAACCAAAACATTCTAATTTTTAATTAGACATTACTACAGACCTCTTCAACACTGAAGGAAAACAGTTTGGTTGTCAGGGGGCCAAGACTTTTTAACCAGCTTTCAAAGGACCTCAGGAACGTTACAGGGGTCAAAGTTGAAGTCTTCAAAAGAAGACTAGATGCCTGGCTCAGGATGGTACCAAATGAGCCGGGTATACCTGGTTATGTGCGGTGTAGAGCGCAAGAGAGCAACTCTCTTCTCCACCAAGCTAGGCCTAGAGGCGGGGCCACCAACTTGACCTTCGTGTGAAGAGAGACCAACGCACGGAACTGCTACGAAGTTACGAGGTATATATTTATACACTGTTAATATTCACCCACGAGTTAAATAAACTCATTATTATTCAATTCGAAAAAATAATTGATGTATGAATATCTATAATGAATGAATGTAATTTCTTAAACCAGCATTGTTATAATTTAAAATAATGTTAAATGATCTGTAATTGTTATATTTGCGATTTAGAACTTAAAATCACTCTCCTCTTATTCCAAAATCCTCCATCCGTTAAAGCTTCATTTTTTTTTAAATATGGTGCGGGAAAATTTTTGAAAAGTAAATATCATACGTTTCATTATTAAGATAAGTAATGGAATAATGTCATTTCTATATAATAATGACATTGAATTTAATATGCTTCAATATGTTTACACAAGAAATGTTTTTAGCAATTTGACTGTAATATATATGTATGTGTGTATGTATGTATGTATGTGTGTACGTATGTACGTACGAGGTGTGTTCATAAAGTTCCCGGACTGATCCCGCAGAAACTTTCTGGTAACACTTACGATCTAATTGATGTTGTCCCCTTCAAAGTAGTCTCCTTGTGCAGCTATACATCGCTCCCAACGGCGTTTCCACTTTTGAAAGCATTCGTGGTAGGCCGTATTCCTGACTGCCTTGCCTTCAGTAACTTTGTTGAATTTTGAATAATTTCTTCCACACTTTTAAATCTTCGACCTTTCAATGCAAATTTAAGTTTGGGGAAAAGAAAAAAGTCTGCCGGGGACAGATTTGGAGAATACGGGGGCTGGGGAACGATTACGACGTTGTGCTTCGCCAGGTACTGCTAAATTGACAACGCTGTGTATGCGGGGGCATTGTCATGGTGCAACATCCACGTTCCTGCGTTCCAACTTTCAGGCCGTTTTCTCCTTACTGCGTCTCGCACGCGCTTCAGTATTTCAAAATAAATCTGTTGGTTAACTGTTTGACCTCTAGGGATGAATTCGTAATGAACGAGTCCGTAGTAATCGAAAAAAAAACGACCAGCATTGCCTTCACATTCGATCGGACTTGCGGTGCTTTTTTCGGTCTCGGGGACGTCGCGCACTTTCATTGCGATGACTGCTGTTTTGTTTCAACGTCATACCCGTACACCCACGTTTCGTCACCCGTAACGATGTTTCTGAGAAAATTTTCATAAAGATTGGCACGTTGAAGGAGGTCTTGAGACACAACAACACCTTACTCTTTCTGCTCGGCAGTCAAGAGTCGTGGTACAAATTTGGCTGACACACGACGCATCCTCAAATTCTCTCTGAGTATCGTGTGTCATAATCCTATCGAAATGTCCATTTCGTGTGCGACTTCCCTGACTGTCAGTCTACGGTTCCCTCGAATCATTTCACGAACACGAGCAACAGTCATCAGTTCTTGAAGTGGAAGGTCGTCCCACTCTTGCATCGTCCTCAAGTCGACGTTCAGCCTTCCTTAAAACGCTTGTGCCACTCAAAAGTGGTTGTCTGATTTAAGGCGTCATTGTCAAATGCTGTGTTCAGCATGGTATGGGTTTCAGAAGCAGTCTTACCCAGCTTAACGCAAAATTTTATGCACACACGTTGTTCTTTAACCCTTTAAGGACGACTGGTACAAATTGGAAGCGTTTCATATACACGCATTCATAACTCAACCCTACAAAAAATTCCGGCTTTAAAGGATTAACAGCCCAAAATACGACAAAACACACAAAATTACTTCACAAAACAGTAAATATCGAGAGAACAAAATACGATATCAACAAGCGGTAACCCTCTTTGGACACAGACTGAGTCACACTACAACATGCATTACATAAGCGCATGTGCGTCATGTGATGCGCGCGCAGCATAACCAGTTCTGGAACTTTTTGAACACACCTCATATGCTTGTTACATACATGTATTTATGTATGTATATGTGTGTAACATATTCTCTCTCTCTCTCTCTCTCTCTCTCTCTCTCTCTCTCTCTCTGACACAAATGAAAGTGATGTAAAATGCTTATTTCTTCAATGTTATAGAAAAAAAAACCGTATATCACATAGTGATGTAGCGGATGTCATTTTTTCACATCCGCGGATGCGGATGAGGATGTTTGATTTCAACATCCGCGGATGCGGATGTCTACATTTTCGTTATTTTTTAGGATATATTCGAGATTTGTTGTGTTTAACGTATATAATAAGTTATTATATATAGAGAGCTGTAGCTATAATGTAGTAGAATTGATTAATTGTACAATAATTGCTGTACTTTTCTCTGAACATATAAAATTATATCAAGCATCTAACTAATATAGAAATCAATTAGTGAATTCGTCTGCAAATAAATTCGTTATATTTTGTTGAGTTTCAGCCACAATTAGAAACCATAATTGTGTTACCAGGATGCGGGACGTGAACCCAACTCAAATGCACCCCACCGACCTCTTTCCCCAACCTCCACCCTTATAGAAAGAGATCTTTAATTAGCTTGATAACTATTTATATTAAGTTTAAAGTTTTATTAGGCATATTTATAAATGAGTAATTAAAATAAAGTAAACTAACATGTTCATCGTTTAATGTTCAAACTTAATTATAGGAAGGTTATGCTTAAGGAACATTAATTTTTCTGCCTTTTCTGCTGCCAGTCTGTTTCTCTTTTCATCATATATTAATCCAGCACTGCTAAATAATCTCTCGCTTGGTACGTTTGTTGGAGGACAGGTTAAATGTTTCCTTGCAAGTTTACTCAAGTATGGATAGATATTCTGCGTATTTTTCCACCAACTAATAGGATTGTCACATGCAGCCAGGCGTTTTACTTGGTGATAGCTCTCGATCATTTTTACTACATCTTTTGACATCGCGTAGGTCTCGTCATTGCTGCTTGACTCAAGAAACTGAGAGACAGATTCTGTGATAGATTTGCTTGTTGAAGGTGTTGGTTCTGTCACTGAAACTTTTATTCTTTTGGTGGGTGGCGAAGCGACAGATTCAAGAGATTGAAGCTCTTCAACTGCTTTGCCAAGTGATGATTTAACTCGTTCTAATGTACTAGGTGAAAATAACTTAGCTTTGTAACGTGGATCTAAGTAGGTTGCAAGAGAGTAACTTCATACAAGAACAGCCTCTCGTCTTGTCGCTTGCATCACTTTTGCGCACAATGAACTAGTTCTATTAATATAGTAGAATTTGATAATTTCCGCTTATTAATGACATTTTATCTCAACGGTCCACATCCGCAGTCCAAAGTGCGGATGCGGGTGCGGATGCGGATGCGAGAAAATGTGCGGATGTTCCGCGGATGCGGATGCGGATGCGGATGTGACATACATCACTAATATCACATTATAATGACTGCAAATTAAGGAGTTTGAAATACAATCTATAGCAGTTTCCCAGAATTTTTTGTCGTATCCTTGTATTGAGTTTCATGACGCATTTTCTAACACCATATAGTCAAGTCATTTGAAGTTTCTCTGCGCCTGTCCTATATGGCCAGTTTCAAGTAAAGAGTTTCAGGATTTTGGCAGGATCGTCGCACAGTCAATCATCATTATTTCACTTGGATATGCTATACCAGTGTTCTTGAAAGTTTTTCTCACGACCCAGTGCAATAATATTACATACCCTCACAACCCTATTCCTGTGTTTAGTCTAAAAAAGTCTGACATGGACTCTAAAACAAAATAACAGGTAAACTAATTTAAAGCTTTTAACTCATTAGAGTCAGGACGTACTGCATTAATTTAAGGAGATTCTTTATATTAATCAAATATACAACAAATAAAACAAATCAATTTAAAATTTACCTGCTCAGTGTGACTGGTGGGCCTGCCTGTTGCTTGTTATTTTGGCCCAATCTGGTTCACACGATGATAGTGCTACACACATATTGGCTGCGCTGTTGAGTCGGTTTCTCTCTTTGGTTTATAACCTTGTCAGAGTGGAAAACCCAACTTCACACATGTAACTTGTCATAAAAGGAAGCAACAGCAAAACACTCATCTTACTTAAGAGTGGATATTCATTTGAAACACTGATCCAAAATGATGACAAAGTTGATGATTTGTGCCTGATTCTTAATGTATTGTCACATGTGAGATGGAGCGGCTCATTTTCTTGTTCAGGTGTCAAGTTCACCCCAACGATAGATTCGGGCGTCTCAAAAGCAAAAGGATCTTTTACTCAGTGTTTTTCCTTTAAAACTTCAAACTTCTCTTCCGGAAAATAATGATCAAAACTGGCAGACAAAGCAGAGAGATGTAACTGCATAGCACCTTTCATTTTGTTCAAACCTTCTTCAGTGATAATGTTTTCTTCAATGTGTTGCAACAGAGTTGGGAACATGTAGTAGTTCGGCCGTTCAACTTGAAGTCTGGCTTGCCACAGTAGTAATGATTTTTTTTAAATGCTTTGATTTCTTCACCGTGTCAGAACAAATCATTTTCTTTTCTTTGTAGCTTCAATTAAGTTCATTTAAACTTGAGAAAATGTCTTCTAAATATGACAGCTTCATTATCCAACTGTCATTACAAAACAAATCTGCCAAATCAGATTTTTTTTTCCAGAAGAAAAAAGGACTCTCCTTCCTTAGCTCATAAACCCTTGTTAGGACTCTGCCCTGTGAAAGCCACCGAACTTTAATGTGATACAGTAAGTGGGAATGATCAGCCCCCATTTCTAAGCACAGCACTTCAAACAGCCGTGTTCAGTGAGCTTCCTTTGATGATATTAATCACTTTAATCACGTCTTTCAGAACCACACTAAAACTATCAGGAATACTCTTGGAAGCCAAAGCTTCACAGTGAATAAAACAGTGATTCCAAGTAATATCGTTACCTGCTGCATCTGATATTTTTCTCACAACCCCACTATTTCTTCCACTCATATTTGCTGCACCATCACTTGTAATTACAAGTGATGGTACAGATTGGACTGGGCTAATTATTAGCCCAGTCCAATCTGTATTTTCCAACTACACAATCATGCACCACTCTGTATATATCTGACTCTGTTGTGTTTGTTGGTAAGGTCAAACAACACAGTAGGTCTTCAAAAAATTCCTCTTTCCACAAGTATCTCACATAAACCAGTAGTCTTGCACAATTAGAAATATTAGTGCTCTCATCAAGTTGGATAGCAAATTCTCCAGCAGATTGTAGACGTGAAACAAGCTGGAATTCTAAATCCTCTGCAATAGTAGATATCTTCCGAGACACTGTGGTATCACTGAGAGGGACACTTTTCAACTTTTCTGCAAACTTATTGTCGTAAATTGTACTCACCATATCCAAAGTGGCTGGGAGAAGAAATTTTTCAGCAACTGTAAGGGCAATTTCTCTTTTGCACTGCGATATGCAACTAAATATGATGCCAGTTGTACTTTATCATTAAGAGTGGTTGATTTAATAAGAACTTGTGCTGATAACTTTAATTCATGCTTCCTTCTTTGGAAATATTCAAGTGGTTTGTCAACGAGTTCTGCATGTTTTGTTTCTAAGTGTCTTTTTAGTTTTGAAGGTTTCAAACTTTCATTTGCAAGAATTTCATTACAAATAACGTAATGTGGCCTGCGATCTTTGTTTCCTTTTTTCACAGTTGATAAAGCTATACTTCAAAAAATCGTCACTATACTGCCTTGTCCAAGACTTAGTTTTCTTTTTGGCAGGGGGTTCATAGGAGGCTGACATGGCAGAGGCCTCTCCCTTGTTACAAACATTTTCTGTTGTAGGCCTACCCAATTGTGATTCTTTTTCAGATACAGATGAGACTGATGACTCAGCATCTGTTTTGCTTTTTCTGATAACAAAATTCTTTTCTTGGGGTGGGGTGAAAATGTTCCGACTGAAGTGATAGCAATATACTCTCACGCCGACAGCATAAACACAACTGAGAGACTTCCTGCCTGGACACGTTCGGCCCAACGGTCGTATGAGGCGGTGAGCGACTCATGAGAACACACATACGCACTCTCTCTCTCTCTCTTTGAGATGCATTTCTTGTTGCCTGATATAATTCTTGTTAACTTAAAAACACTCTTTTTTTCCATAAATACCTAATAATCAAAATACATAAATGGCACTGAGTACAATTAATACAGTATAAAAATGATAATTGTAAATAATATTATGCTTAATAAGTAAGGTAACTAATATTTAATTGAGTGAACTATTCACGAAAACTTGATATCATGGTGTACTTTGTATATATATATATATATATTTTGCTTTTTTTTACCTTGGAACCCAGTGAAGAGCATCTCGCGACCCAATACTGGGTCGCGACCTGTACTTTGAAGAACACTGTGCTACACAACCTGCAAAATAAACACGAGTGAAGTGAATTTTACCTTCGACTTAACAGAACATTTAGTCACATTTCCCAACGAGCTGGGGTGAGAAGGCAGAAAACAACCCGCATGTAAAATATAGAAAGTAATGAAGAGAAGGAAAGGTAGAAACTAAAGCGTACACATCCATTCACACAGGCATCCTGGAGGACCATCACGCTCTCGCATGGCAAAATTCGACACCTGCGTTGCTTCATATGTCATGCGCGTTGGTGCTTCCAGGTATTGTCAAAAATAAGAGGCAAAAATCTTGGCCAATATATATATACACAGTATATGTGTGTGTGTGTGTGTGTGTGTGTGTGTGTGTGTGTTCTGTCATATGACATGATTTCGTTCAAAGATAAGACATACCTTCTCATGGAGACTAAACGTTTTGACCTCTTCGCTTTTTGAAATTGGTCGTTATAGAAAAGAATTTCAGAGCCGATCGGCTATTTTTGTTGCAGTAATATGCTCATTGACCACTGACGCACTTCATTTCCTAGGTCTTGTTAAGGAATTTGACATTCTAACGACAAAACCATTCCTCTTTAGAATAGAGGTTATCATTCTTTGTCTAGTTTGTAGTTTGGAGATGTTGAATGCGCTTCGTTTTCTGTTTTCCACCGCTGTTTCGATGGGTTTTCCTTTTGGGATTAGGTACTTCCGGAAAAAAGTTCGCCTAGGAAAATGAAATTTATAAAAATCACTAAAAAATTAATAATTGATAATATTTTTCTTTTTCTCTGGGTATTTTTTGTTTCTAGTGACACTAATACAATTTTAAAAACACACTCAATTATTACTAATTAGCAAACTTTTATGTTTTTAAGGGAACTTTTTTCCAACACTGTGCCAATTTCTTTTTTCTGTAATGGTCACATAAATGTATCAAAAGGTGTCTTCTACGTTTTTTTTCCATCGATCACATAGTCTTATTTTCAAAGCCTTGCCTCATAGTGACAAAGTCACCTTGGGCAGAACACTGGGGACTTTCTCAGCTAACTCTCTAAATGTCTGAGACAGAGCACTGAGTGTTTGCAGTAGGGTGTTCCAATCAACAGTGTATGCACCGGTCATGAAAGTCCTGGTAGCCAACCAGCGTGATGTCATCTTCAAGGTGATGCATAAGTTTGGACTTGTCTGTCTTCATTGGAAGGCCATCTAGTGTAGCTAACGCCCATGGAACCGGACCTCGTGGATATGGCAGTATTTTCTGCAGACTGAGGTTGTTCTCTTCGGAGAGAATAAGCAGCTATCCAAAGAGAGAGGGTCGAGCTGTCACTTGGACGACCTTTATCTTCGAAGACTTTAGCTTCTTGTTCTTTTCAAGAAAGGCAAACATCCTCAGGTACTGCTTTAGAGGAGGTGCTTGAAATTTCAGAGATTTGTCAGCAAGTCTCCTCTGAACGAAGGTTTCGAATGCTTCTTTTCCAACTGTCTCAACCTTCAGGAGATCATTCGCAGCTTCAGCTGGATCTTGTGCGCTAGACGAAAAACAGAACAAACCTTCCTCGAGTTGCTTTTCTTCCGAAGAGACAGATTCAAACGCTGTTTCCACAGTCTATCCAGTTGGTAACTCATCGGAATACACCAGTCACTTTTACAGTTTAGTCGCCAAAACTTGATCCTCTGACACAAAGTGCTTTTTCAACTTGTCTTTCAGCTTGTCGATCTTGTACTGTGGGTTATAGAATTCTGAAGAATGTGTTTGCATAAACAAACAGTATCGTTCACGTAGCATTTTCATTCGTTCTACTTGCGAACCTTTGACAATGTTCCATTCAACATAATCGCATATATGTTCAAAGGCTTTCTCGTTAGTTCTGATCTGTACAGAACTGTCACCATTCTCGTCGGCTTTGAGGCTCCTGTCATCCTTTCGGTTATATTCACGCTGACAACTATTATGGTAATGTGCCTCTCTGGCATCTAGATCGCCATCTTGAATGCGTCACAGAAAACTGTCAGCCTGTCTCATGTCAGCAGCTTCTTTTTATTGACGCCTTTGCAGTTTTGGTCACATTTAGTCAGTTTTACATGTCTAACTTTTCCATTTTTAGCAATCCACTTGTTGTCCATGAAGTGTACAGTGTACACTTATCTGACAGAAATAACACCTTTGCCATTAGGTCTGCTCCTCTTGGACGTAGAAGGACGCTCATCACTTGTCTCTTCAACAGGATGCTGCCTCTTTCTGGTACATTTGATATTTGTGAGTGTCTGATAGTACCATCTATGGAATCCGTGAATTGGAATCTAGAACTGAAGGAATTTCGTTGCACATATTATCAAGTCGGGTGTTTGGATCATTACATGTCTAACTCAGACGAAGAAGTTCCTTAATTTGATCGACTGCCTGAAGTCAGAGGCTTAACCACACTACCACTTGTGTTCTTACTGTTGTGGATCGCGGAGAGTCTGTCTGCGACAATGCTGAGACGATGCGTCTTCTTCGCCCGCGAGAACTTCAGAGCAACAGGACATTCATTGGCCACCACGTCTCAAGTCTGAAATAGGGAAAAGAATGGATTAGTTTTATGCACAAACATTAACAATTACAATAATAACCCTTACAATAACAACCATTAATCATTAACAATTACAAAGAACAATGAATAAAAGTCAAACAAATACTTTTATAGTAAGTATATATCAAGTACACCAAGATTGAAACGAAATTTAAAATAATTTTCATAACATAATTCAGGTATAACGTCAAAGTTACGTAATTCCTGCATAATTACATGTAAACTGTAAAGCCATGGGGTAGAGTATTCAAAGACCTTTCCATTGATACGTCATGTGATATACTGTAGTTCGGCAGAACTGTGATGATAAAATTGACTATTATATATCCTTACCTGACATCTTTACTTTCAAGCAGCGTTAATGAAACTGATTATATTAAGTCACCAAAAATGAAACGAAAGCAGCAATTTCCAGGTGGCAAACCTAAATTTTACATTTGTATATTAAAATCTTAAAAAACCATTGTGCCGTAGATTCCCTATGGGGGAAGATTTTCCTCATCTGGCTCACGGACTATATTAGCTGTTCCCAGCACAACCACTAATTTACTGGTTCCGTGTGTCGGATAAAAAACTTATGGGAGCAACATTGTCTCACAAACGTGTACATTGCACCTTCACCTGTTTGTTTCACTAGTTTTCCCAGTCGTGCAAGAACTAAACACGGTTTTCCCTCGACCCTAATAAGATTTGAGTAGTAATACCGCTTCGTGTCTCAGCTTTTCCCGTTGCAACTCCATTACTTTAAACCAATGGATAGAAAGAAAAGTAATACAATTTAAATAGTGCCCCCTTTTTCCTTCTTCTCTCGTTTTCTATCCATCTATGTGCAAATATTTATGAAAAACTTCTTAAAAATAAATTACTTCCATCAGGTTTCCCCTTTTTGTATTTAAAATTTATATTGCGAAAAAAATTTATCTCATTATATTATGGTTTCATTTTAAATTTAAAACAAAAATGAAGTTGAGAGCTGAATAAACTATAATTTGCAAAATTTAAAAGTTGTAAATGAGGTTAAAAGAAGTTTGTAAATGTCTATTGAATATTGGTATATTTGAGAAAATTTTTAATTGTTTTACCAATAATCCGAAATTTTTAAAATGTTTTCGTTCGTAAAAACGGATTTTTATTAAAAGAAAATGATTTTTTAATTTTTAATTATTATCTATTTCATTTTGATAAATAACTAACACGTTAAGGAAAAATATATGTATATAATATTTAGTGCGGGTAGAGGCCTTGAATTTGTTGTGATTTTAAATTAATATTTGTTAATTTTGTAAAAAGGTTTACGTTTTCTGTTTTCATTTATTTTTAATCTGCCATTTTTATTAAGTTCATATTTTCCTGAGACACATTTTAATTAACAATAATAAATGTATACGGTTATTGTACTTCAATTTTTTTTCTCTCTCTCTCTCTCTCAGCTGACCCATATTAATTAATTATAAATATATGTGGTTACTGCATTTCAATTTTCTCTCTCTCTCTCTCTCTCTCTCTCTCTCTCTCTCTCTCAAAATGTATAATATGCGGTCTAGTTCTTCAAAAAATTAGATTAATATAAAATGTAAGTCGGAGAAAGTGGAGTTGCATATTTATGAGTAACGAAAGGGTTTTCTGTCACGAAAACGTTTCTGCTCAAAATGAAAATAATTCAATTAAAAAAAATAATCCATTTAAAAATTTACACGCAATTAACTCATTATGAAAACATGTTATCACTTCTACAGAATATAATTACTCAATATATTAATTACTCAATATATATATATATATATATATATATATATATATACAGGGTATCCCATAATTATGTCCGGTCTCATATGAAAATTTATTTTAAATTAAATTTCCAAAAGTAATATATTAAAACTAAAACAAATGTTCAAATTGATGTCTTGTTTTTGGGAGCTTTTTTTTGTTGCGGGTAGAATAACACGCACTGGTTAGTATGGAAGCGAGTTACACTCCTGAGGAAACGGCGGAGTCTATATATATACAGTATATATATATCCTCGAACACACTTGAGGAAAGGAACAGCACACTGATGCATTCCAATGAGTTTTAATCCAAAACTCAAAGAAACGTAAAAGTTTAAAAACTTTACTAGGAGAAAAGAATGAAATTTGGGGCACTCTCCCCTCTACCTTCTACGCGCTTCCCTCTACCCCACCCTACCCCTATTTCCTCTCCCCTGTTTCCTTCAAGTGGCACTCCTAAGTTCTTTTGTCGCAAAAGTTTTGACCGCTAAAATAGATGATAGAATGAATTGAGAGAGAGAGAGAGAGAAAGAGAGAGAGAGAGAGAGAGATACGAGGAAATACAAAGACTAGAAGAAGCCTCAAAGAGCTTTCGGTGTTACAGAGGTTCCTGTTATTAAACTAGTACATTTTTAATTATTCTAGCAGTAAGAGAAACTGGATAGAAAAGCATAAAGCTCTCTCACCACCCTCTGCTCCCTCGGTACGGAAAAAGGTTGAAGAAAATACATCGACCCCGGAAAAGTAGCCAAAATTTTTTTTATAGAAAAGAAGGGAATAGATAAACTAGCTTTACAATTACTTCATGCACATATAGAAATCATGCACTAGATAGCACCATTGTATAAACTAACATAATATATTTGTGGTGATTGTATATTAACTACACCATGCCCTCGCCTGTCACGTGCACCCAGCCACCCAAGAGAAAGAAGAGGGAAAAAAAAAAAGAAATAGTGACAGCAGAAATGCATCTCTACCTCACCTAATCCATGTCATGCATTTTTGGGGAGAAATTTTAGTTCATTAGGGAATTTTGTATTTCTACAAAATTCTCGTCTAATATATTCTTAGGCATATTAACAGGGCAGGCAAGTGTATAAGCGTGTTTTCTATAATTGGATGTCTGTCATTTGTACGTGTCTGCCAATTCTTTGAATGTCGCCGAGTTTCAACTTGGGTCTCCCGCCGTGAAAGGTATTTATTTGGCAAGTGATATATTGAGTCGTTCGTACTTCGCGGTGTTGTGCCACCCTGAGTAGAGAAAATTTCTTTCCGGCGAGGAATATCAGTTGGAGGTCCATGTATCTATCCCTATGTACTTGTTCCTTATACAGAATGAACGTTTTTCGTGGGTGATCACCCGTTGTTGCTATGAGAGAGAGAGAGAGAGAGAGAGAGAGAGAGAGAGAGAGAGAGAGAGAGAATTATTATACTGTAATACATACGATTGAGAGGTATTATTGCTACATATTCTCTTCAAAATTGTTTCTTTATCAATGAAATCAACCAGAAATGACATCAAATTACCTCACATGACCTCATTTAAAGCAAATTGGTCGTTTTGACCGCAAAAGAATTCAAAATCATTACCGGAAATCAGGGATAAACTCCTTAGTTCATTCCCCTACATTTCACTATACTTTTTCAAGGTTTTATTTGTATACCTGCTAAAATGTACCATTTTATATCACTAAAAAATATTCGTCACGTGTACCTTATATCCGAGCGGAAACAAAGAACTAAACGTATCCTGGATATAAAGTATACAAAGAGAACACGCAGTTGACCCGAATGTACACGGAGAGTACAGCGAGAGGACACAGAGATTTACTTTAAAACGTGGAAATGTACTCTTTGGATTGTTCACTTAGTTCCAGAGGACATCGGTTGTCAAGACGGTAACCATTTCAGCTACTTTCTATTTACTATCGGCCTACTATGTATACAGTATGTATCCTCAGGAGCGTCAATTGTTCTAAAATAGTGGGGGGGGGGGGGACACTTCGCCTTCAAACAGCGAATCAAACAATACTCTGAGTAGCTGTTGCATGTAATATAATTCCATGATAAATATGCACTGGTGTTCATGACAATAATTTATAATATTGCTATTACATTTGCATATGCAATTATGCATCTAATACGACATATAACGTCTTATTAGGTGCCATTAATAGCAATTCATCCACGAAAGTGGGGGGGACAACTGGTAGGTTGTCGCCCCCTTTGTAAAAAGTGTGGGGGGGACATGTTCCTTGCGTCCCCCCCCCCCCCCCCGCAATCGACGCCCATGCGTATCCTTGAAGTACTTTATATTTTACAGAGTATGTTCAATCCTTTTTTTCTACTCAGACCTAAAGTACACAGCGGACAGTTTTTAGAGTACACTATACAGGGTGTACATAAAGTCAGGATCTATTTTTGTGAAGCACTTGGAAATTATACGGAATTCAATCATAAAATGATAAAGTGGTAACATTTATTAAAAAATTAAGAGTAGATTCGACGTGAACGCCCATCAGTATCCCTGCAACAGCTCAATCGTTCCGCAAGCATTTCTAAAAAAACACATCTGGAGCATTTGCGGGTTATATGTTATCTGCAGCCGTTCGTATACGTGTACGTAAGTTTTTCAAGACTCGTAATCTCTCGTCTGATAGACGTGCGATTTGATAAAAGCCCCATGCAAGAAATCTAAAGGGGTTTAAATCTGGTGATCTCGCTGGGCCAAGGTCTTTGGTTGCTTCCGCGTCCGATCCAGTCGATTTGGAAAACGTCCATTTAGATAATCGTGAACAATTTTGGCATAGTGACAAGGAAGCAGCACCATCATGTTGATAGACGACGGGGGATAGGATTGTTAGTACCGTCGTCTATCAACATGATGGTGCTCCTTGTCACTATGCCAAAATTGTTCAGGATTATCTAAATGGACGTTTTTCCAAATCGCTGGATCGGACGCGGAAGCAACAGACCTTGGCCAGCGAGATCACCAGATTTAACCCCTTTAGATTTCTTTGCATGGGGCTTTATCAAATCGCACGTCTATCAGACGAAGATTACGAGTCTTTGAAAACTTACGTACACGTATACGAACTGCTGCAGATAACATAACCCGCAATGCTCCAGAATGTGTTTAGAAATGCTGCGGAACGATTTGAGCTGTGCAGGGATACTGGATGGGCGTCACGTCGAATCCTACTCTTAATTATTATAAATGTTTACCACTATCATTTTATGATTGAATTCCATATAATCTCCAAGTGCTTCACAAAAATAGATCCTGACTTTATGTACACCCTGTATTTAATATTTTTACATACGTGTCATGTACGTATCAGGCAACACCTTAGAATAAAACACTGAAATTATTAACAATACACAGTTTCGTTATCTGAATCTCATTATCTTTGAGAAGTAAAATGGAAACTAGAAGACCATGTAGAAGACTGTAAAGGATTCTTTTGATAGGTGCAGGTTGAAGAGAGAAGCTTAAACAATATATATATATATATATATATATATATATATATATATATATCTATATATATATATATATATATATTTACAAATTAAAGAAAATTAAATAAATGGAGATTTAAGACAAGTGGATTTTCCGAAGTGTAAGGAGTATGTTCCGATAGCTTCACTGATGTTCCGTGTAAAGTGTCGGCTTGTGCGTTGTCTAATAGTTGCCCAAGCACTTGAATCCAAGTAACCTTTTGGAGCAAGGTAAAACTTGCGTAAAAGGTGCTTATATTATTAAGAACATATGAATGGAAAATTATGAGTTAATTCACAACCAAAATCAAAACATGACAATTAGGAAAGTATAAGAAAAATACAAAATCAGAAACTTGTAAAATATCGGCCAACCCCTTCAAGACCTCTGGAAGAATTGGTTGGCCAGTTTGGCGTGTGGTTGATGATTACAGTTTCGTGTTCATAATTATATGGTTAACTGACCAACCACAGCCAAATGGCCAGGCCCACTAATTAAGGGAGTCTACAAGAGTCAATGAGATCTTTCCACAGGCACTCAATTACTTACAAAGACCATGTAGGAGGCCATGTATAAAGAACCGATCTATTTTTAGTTATTTTTTTATATATTATTTGCAAAGAATACTTGTGGTTGGTGGACTGTTTATCTTCACATTAATTTGTATTCTTATATCTATACTTTGTGGAAAACTTATATTTATACAGGTAATTCAGGGAAAAAAGTTCGCCTAAAATTTCTAAGCATAAAAATTACTAATTAGTAATATTCTTTTTTTTGTGACAGTAATACAATTTCAAAAACAAAACCTAATCATTTTACTGTACTAATTTTTTTTATGGTTTTTAGAAATTTTATGTTTGTAGGCGAAATTTTTTCCGAAATAGTGCTTTTACCTATCCCTTCACTTATTCCAGTGATATAACTATACCTACACTTATACTAGGATGCTATCTCTGCCAGGAATTCAATTCTGGGATAAGAAAGAATTGATTTTTAATACGGGGCTCCAATAAACCTTAGCCCCCCCCCCCCCGCCCATGGCCTAAACCATTAGAGGTACAGTAAAACTAAACATACCTTACAAAAGAGAATTTAATCCTGCATTTAATGAGAAACAATTAAAACTTGGTGTTCCCGCCATTGGCTTCCAAGACAGCCTGAATTCGCTTTGGGTAGCTTGCCAAAAGTGACGTGAATAGATCTTGATTGTTACGCAAATTTGTTAAAACAGTTTCAATGTGTTGCGTCATTGTATCCTTCGAAAATCGATTTGCGATTTGCTGCAGGTTCTTCAAACAAGAGACATTCAACCTTGTCCTTTATAACTGATCCAATGTGTTCACAGACGTTCAGGTCAGGATAATTTCCCGGCCATTCTTCATTTCCAAAGAAATCGATGTCATGGTTCCGCAACAACTGTTGAGTGGCTAATGCCTTAAAGCAGGGGGCCTTATCGTGCAGAAGTGTGACCTGATCGACATCCATAACATTGTTTGAGTTTCTTAGAAAAGGAATGACATGCTGGGATAGAATAATATCACGAAAATACTGTCCATCCCAACTCTGACCATTTGGCTTCAGCACCCACATGAGCTTTGCAGTGAACAAAACAAATACACCAACACAGTCTGGACTTTTTAATAATTCGCGACAATGTTCATTGTCATCGATTTCATCTGGTGTTGTGGCCCACACTCGATCATTTTGGTAGTTAGGCCGACGTGTTACGTAAACAAAAAATTCATCGGAAACAGCTAAATGCATGAAATCATCCACATCCCAATCTTCAAGATAATGGGCAAACCACATTCTGTCATCGATGTTAAGTTGAGTTTTTCTTGGCTTTGGAAGTTCATGCCAAGGCTTTAAACTTTGCCTATGACGGTACAGTCGAATGATCTCACCACTAACGATCTTTCCTCTCAACACTTCGATCTCTCTAGAAAGTTTAGCACAGCTGTTTTTCCGCTTACGCGTACCGCTTTCAATGATGTCCTTTGTTTCCTGAGAGAGTGGCAAATTTGGGCGCCCAGATTTGGTTATATCCATTTCACATTCATCCAAAGTTTTATTCCAATTTCTTTTGACGAAGTCCTCACTTCTTCGCAACTTTTTGGCAACCCATGAACGTGTTATAAAGGTGGCTCCAGCATCACGAGCTTCCCGAAATGTTATTGCTCGTATGCGATCTATCACACGTTGCCTCTCCGAATCACCAATTAATTGAGAAGCCATTATAGTATCACTTTATCAGCTAGAGTAAATTTAATACCTGCAATAAATAAAGAATTTTATATATTTTTATAATCACCAAAAACTATTTCGATATAAGTAAACATGTAAGCTGCAAATGGGGGGGCTAAGGTTTTTTGGAACCCCTTATATATACAAGGTGGGTAAAAAAAGTGACTCCTTAGAGGTAAACTGTCATATTAAAAACGTAAGGGGACTAGAGCTCCCAAACTTCATAAATGCTTACCTTAGCATGTTGTTCGTCTTAATTGAGAAGTTGCTCGATGTGTACCCCTTCCTGCTCAACGCAGGCCTCCAAACGCCACTGATCAATACACCTGTTTACATATCGTTGAGACACCTTCTCCCAGCAGAGCAGAATTCTTTCGCGTAGTTCATCTATGTCTCTTATATTGGTACCAGGGATGTAAACTTTGGACTTCAGGGTTTCCCAAACACTATAATCTAGTGGTGAAAGATCGGGGCTACTAGCCGGCCACATATTGGGTTCGATAAAATCCGGTGTTTCGTTCTCAAGGAATGTGACAGTTTAGCGTGCTCTGTGAGCAGGGGCTCCATCTTGTTGGAAAGTATATCTTTCACTCTATCTAACTGATATTCGACGAATTAGTGGGATAACTCTGACAAATGGACAAAAAGGGCACTGGACGACTGTCCACTCGTCAGAGTTATCCCACTGTATTGATTGGAATAATGTTTCAGTTTTGTTTCACTCTAGCAACATTGTTAATAGTAATATTCTTGAGTCTGCTATTATCCAACTTATAAATAACTTTAACATGAGCCAAGGTCTTTTTCCACTTGATCCTGTTGTTTTGAATTCGTTCAGAACGGATTTAGAAAAGAAGGGCAGAGTGCTAAAACTTTGCTAGTTTTCCCTTATAAATTTGTATGCGCCTCTTACAATTTTTATTTTTCAATTTATTTTTATATTTTTATATTTTTTTGTGATCTATATATAATTCAGGCATTATCTATAAAATTGGTTGTAAACAATCCATTTGATCCTGTTGTTTTGAATTCGTTCAGAACGGATTTAGACAAGAAGAGCAAAGTGCTAAAATTGGTAGTTTTCCCTTACAAATTTGTATGCTCCTCCCACAATTTTTATTTCTGTATTTATTATATATATGTATATATTTTTTTGTGACCTATATATAGTCTCGAACTCTTTATTTACTTCAGTGTTCCTGAGGATGTCATTAGACGAAAACGCTTGAGCACCATTCTATGTTTCCTTTCCTTCGTGTTTTTTCCATTATATATATATATATATATAGTATGTGTGTGTGTGTTGAGTTATTAATAATTCTAGATACATACAATTATAATTTTATATACATATTTTTTGTCTTCTATAAAATATGTCCTATTAAAGAATAATTTATTTTTCTTTATAAATTTTCTTTGTATTTTATATTATTAGAATCACTAACCTCTTCTTTATATTCAGAGAATATAACTTTATAGATAAATTATATTATCTTGAGTTTACCTTTTTTCCTCCCACCCTTTTTTAACTCGCCTCCATTATTCTTTTCTCTTCTCTTGGAGATGACACCTTCTGAAATTCATGCATGGCCTAAATTTTAACCGGATAATCGAATGACAATATCCAGATCAAAATAGGGTTTATATATAAAGTCCGAAGAGCTATATGTTATCAAGTTTTATAAAATACTGTCATTAGCACACACACTCATATATACGAGTATATACTGTGTATATATATATATATATATATATATATATATATATATATATAAGGGTGTACCATTTACAAAGCCAAGGAAAATAAATCAGCGTTAGTTTTTTCTGTTTTAATTGCACTTAAAAATTTTAAAATGTAATGATGAGGTTATTTAACCTCTTTATCAATATCTAAAGTCATATGGCGGAAGGGCTCTACAGCTTTACGAGTTTACGTGAGATCTGAGCATCGGTTCGGTACATAATCTGGACGCGGAGGACGGCCTCACATCCAACTACTCTCCACACTCAACGTCGCTTAACTTCGATGATTGACTGGAAGACGTGTTACAACACTGACCACGACGTAGCTCTTAATAATATTAATAAAAAAATGAATACAATATCACTTAATATTATAGTAGTTAAATTAACAAGACCAATGTGAAGTCGATAAATTATACTACACTAAATAGTAGCGTAGTAGCCGTAAATGAAATACCGCTATGCTATGGTATTGTGTAAAAGGGGAAAATAACCGAGTTGAAATAGGACGGTAATTGCGAGAACGAGATAGTCCAATTGAGGAAAAGCCTGACGGAGGGAAATGTTTCCCGACTGAAGAGCAAATGTTGTCTTTTGAATTAAAGCGTTTCTTGAATCTTCCTTTGGAGATCTTGTAGGTAGGCTTTTAAAATCGAATCGTGAGAAATTTCCTTCAACAGTTTTATTGTAGGTTTCTACATTCGACCGTGAATAATTGCTTGTTTACACCGAGTTGTGGTGATCGTTCGGCGATGCTTTATTACTTTAACTTTGACTTCGAATCTGACCTTTCCATCTTGGTGCTTAATGGACCCGTCCTTCAGGGATTCTTCGGTGGACTCTAAGGTTTCTCAGTTCGTAACGAAGACCGTTCAGTTACTCGAAGGTGCATTGTGTTCTTGGTTATTATATGTCTGCTTGCACCCTGAATGGGAATATGGGCAGAGTATTGCTTTGTGTGGAACAGTGAATCATTTCTTCAAAATTGAATTTAATATGTTCACAAATGTATCTTAAACGTTAACCTCGTTGTAGTTCCGTGGTCTCCTCGCTTCATACGAAGGTGAAGCTGGTGGCCCCTGCCTGTAGGCCTGGCTTGGTGGAGGAGCGAGTTGCTCTCTTGTGCTCTCCACCGTACATAGCTAGGTACACCCGGCTCATCTGATATATATATATATATATATATATATATATATATATATATATAAACTTTTGAAACTTAAAAAGCCATTTAAATTCTGGCTCAGGCACCACCGTATGAATTTGATTTTTAAGTAAATTTTAACCCCCAAAACTGTAACTTTTCCATATAAAAAAATTTCTCCTCATTTTCTTTATATTTTCTTAATTTGTGAAGAGAAAAATGTCTGAATATATCAGTCTCTCATGGCTCACATTTAATTTTTTTCAGTAAAATTTTCATAACTCATTATTTTTAGCCATAATTTAATGGAAATTAATTCCAGGAATTCCAAGCATGCAAAGACAGCCCCTGAACCCATCCAGAAAAGATTGATTTTCATGAATTTTTAATGAAATTATTGGTAAAATACTTTATATATATATATATATACACACATTTAACTGCAATGACCACGCAGTATATTAATGTATAGAAACGACGTAAGTATAGAGGAGTGTTCTGCACACGAGGAAGAGAAATAATGAACAAATGAAAAAATGAGGCACCCGCCCGGGAATCGAACCCAGGATCTTCCAATTGCCGGTCAGACGTGCTAACCACTACACCACGGAGCCACGATAGTCAGAAGTCGTAATTCTCCTACATAGGGCAGAAACCAATGCCTTGAGAGGGCACCCTCGCAAATCGTGAATATGTACATTTAACTGCAATGACCACGCAGTATATTAATGTATAGAAACGACGTAAGTATAGAGGAGTGTTCTGCACACGAGGAAGAGAAATAATGAACAAATGAAAAATGAGGCACCCGCCCGGGAATCGAACCCAGGATCTTCCAATTGTCGGTCAGACGTGCTAACCACTACACCACGGAGCCACGATAGTCAGAAGTCGTAATTCTCCTACATAGGGCAGAAACCTATGTAGGAGAATTACGACTTCTGACTATCGTGGCTCCGTGGTGTAGTGGTTAGCAGGTCTGACCGGCAATTGGAAGATCCTGGGTTCGATTCCCGGGCGGGTGCCTCATTTTTCATTTGTTCGTTATTTCTCTTCCTCGTGTGCAGAACACTCCTCTATACTTACGTCGTTTCTATACATATATATATATTATATATATATATATATATATGTTACGCCCAGTAGTATAGTGGCAAAATGTGAGACAGCAATGGATCAATTTGAAAATTTCCCCCCCTCACCGTCCTTCATGGCGGTCCTCAAAAAAAAAAAAAAAAAAGGGGGGGAAAAAAAGAGGGGAAAAAAAAAGAGGATTCGTCTTCAAAAAAAAAATAAATAAAAAAATAAGGGAAAAAAAAGGGGAAAAAAATTAAGAAAGGACTGAGCCTCGCCTTCCTCCTTCAAAAAAGTTCTTTCATGAGGCAAACAAGAACAAACATGCAAATACATACATACATTCAAGTACTTTCTGTTCAGGCAAATTCCGCCAGACAGTAGAAATGAAAACTTAAAATGAATATCTAAAAGGTTTTAATAAGCCTAACCAGATTGCGCATCAACACATCCAACTTTCGTCTGTTAACAAATTGCGAACAATACATAAATCAAAATCAGACTGAACATATTTTAAATCGAAAAACAAGTTATTTGTTTAATATCTGTATTATGAAAAATAAAATGAATATTTAATATTTTAATTTAAATAATTTAATTTCTCTCTTTTTTAAGGGAAACTGGCTTATTTTCAAACGAGATGACCTTCAAATACAATATATACTTATAGTACATGCATATTTGTTTATTTACTTTTAAATATGTAGTTTTCTGTTATTTACATCGCTATATACCATTACATTCACTTTCACATGCCATCTTCTGGTATATGAATTAATAATTTTACCGTTCATCAAATTTCGTTATAAATTACATGTGTTAAAAGAACAAGTTGCGTAACGATGCTTTAAAACTAAATCACCAAAGTTGTTTTCCTCCTCTAAACATCCACTTAAATATATTACTAATATTGATTTATTGTTATTATTACATATATATAATTATGTACACGTGTTAAGAGTATTTAAAAAAATATATTGATTTCAATTCCCTTAGTAATAAAAGCATCTGGCAACTATACCCCCAATCTTGCCATATTTGTCTCACAGTAACTGTCTTCAGAGTAGTTAAGTTTAACTTTCTTTTATCGACTATTAGTTGCTACTAATCTTGTTATTATTATTATTATCATTGTTTTATTTATATAATATATATATATAACATCCAAATAAGTAGGTTCGGGTAAAAAACTTTCTTATTAGGTGCAATTAAAGAAAACGGGTGTCGAATTTGTGGGGGTTGGCAATTTTAATTAGATTCAGTATTAAAAATAAGCAGCTAGGTGTTATAAATTTATAATAATAAATAAATAAGTAAGTAAATAAGTATTATTAATAGTTAAAACATGTATTACAATGTTAACAATATTAATGGACAATATTAAGCAATATTAGTGGACATTAGTCCTAGATTTTGTTAGTATGCCAATATTAATCGGGGTTTCAGCTTCGTTTTAAACAAATTTACATTCACAATATTTTTTATATCGGCATGCAAGTCATTCCATAGTTTCAATCCAATGAAAATGGGTAGTTTTTGAGATGAAGACAACCGAGGTATAACAAGCATTGTTCTTTCTGGTCTGATACGAATGGATTTCTTGTTGAGTTACAAACTATCTATTTACCCATTGCAAATTAATGATTTTGTTCTTACACTTGTAAATAAAAATAAAATGTGCCAGTTTGGTTATATTGTTGAGCTTTAGTAGGTTTAACTCTTTAAATAAGCACTAGAGCGATCAAGGAAATCAGCAACAGATAATAACCTTATTGCTCGTTTTTGGATGACAAAGATACCATTTAAAGCGTTGTTAGCGGAGTTTCCCAAACAAGGGAGCAGTATGTTATATAAGGAAGAACAAGAGTATGATAAAGAGTCAATAAAACTTATTTTGGGACTACATTTCTAAATTTAAACATTATAGAAACGCTCCTTGAAATATTTTTCGCGATTTAATTTACATGATCACTCCATTGCAAATTCTTATCTAGTATTACACCAAGAAATTCTGTTACAGCACAAGCCTTTATGGCGATTTCATTAACATTAAGTTCATCAAGATATACATTTCTTTTATTAGTAAAAATTATGAAATTTGTTTTACTAGTATTTAGGAAGAGTTTATTGGCGGTCAACCATTTCATTACACTGATGAATTCTGAATGAGATATATTCTTAGCTGTATTAACATTTTTGCAAGAAAAAGAGACAGTTGTATCATCTACAAACATTATGAAGTTCAGTATATTTGATGAACGTGGAAGGTCATTTATATATAATAAAAATAACAGTGGACCCAGAACCAGCACTGTGGCACACCATGCTTGACAGGCGCTTTAGTTGTGCAAACCTTATTTACTGATACATATGATATCTGTTGGACAACAACCAAATAAGTAG
Source organism: Bathynomus jamesi (assembly GCA_023014485.1). NCBI lineage: Eukaryota > Metazoa > Arthropoda > Malacostraca > Isopoda > Cirolanidae > Bathynomus > Bathynomus jamesi. The sequence continues at coordinate 201,906 of JAJOZX010000540.1, forward strand.
GTTTCTCCAAAAAAAAAAAATTCTCATTTCCAGTTAATAGAAAACTTGGAAAGGTTTTTAGGAGGCATAACTCTGGTATTTAGCATCATTGCAGGTTGTTAACTGAATATAGCACCAGTCCTTCATGAGGCAATACCACCAAAGAAGTTCAAAGCACATCTTCAACAATAATTCAAGTAAGGATCTTTCACTACATGGTCGCTTTCGTTTATTTTAGCAAACCTGAAACTTAAATACTCTCAAATTCTGAATGCTTTATACAACAAGAGGAAGAAATCGTAATTTCTCTCAAAACTGTCCTAATTCCATTATTCTAAATCCACATATTCTCTGCATATATATATATATATATATATATATATATATATATATATATATATATATATATATATATATATATATACACAGTACTTACTTATGTCTGTTGATTTTTACCCATTCTTCAACAGAATGTACAAGCTGTTGCAAGCTAGAAGTCGGGTATACGAGGAAACTGTATTATTATTATTAGTAGTAGTAGTAGTAGCAGGGGTAACAGTAGTTTAAAACTTATCCTCACTTCTACACATCTCTCTTTCATAGCAAGCCTAAATCACCTAAGCTATCCGCTGAAGCAGGAGTCACGCCAAACTATTTTACATCGAAAGCATTCTAACATCTACATAATAACAGAAATGAGCCCGCATATACAATATACGAGTTTACCCATTTGGTTAACACCACAATGCTTTTGTATCACTCATTACCTATCTGTATTACCTAAAAATTAGCTAGCTAGTTGTCAACTAGCGATCAAAATAATGTAATGTGCAAATTTTTAGTTTGGAACCGAGCCTTAAAAGCTCGGTCCCAAACGCACAGTCACACACACACGCACACATTCTTTCAGGGGCATATATATATGTACACACACACAAGCACCACACACACACACACACACATATATACACCATCCCAAATTTTTAGTGTTCCGTTCGATGATTCATCATTTCACGAAGGTTAAGCTTGTTCCCCCCACTCTCTCTCTCTCTCTCTCTCTCTCTCTCTCTCTCTTATATATATATATATATATATATATATATATATATATATATATATATATATATATATATATATATATATAAAGATGTATACTTAAATAATTATATGTATATTATATATAAACATGTAAATATAAAATATGCATAATATAAAGATTTTATACAAAGTAAATGACTAACAATAAATAACGTATTATGAATCAAACTGTGGAATGACATCTCGATCTCAAAGGGTTTTAATTTACATTTCCCTCAAAAACTGTGATTAATAGAAGAAAAACGTGTTTTCATTTTTGTAATCAGGGTAAAAAGAACATAAGAATCACATATATATATATATATATATATATATATAATATATATAACACAGTACTTACTTATGTCTGTTGATTTTTACCCATTCTTCAACAGAATGTACACCATTTTTCTGTTGCAAGCTAGAAGTCGGGTATACGAGGAAACTGTATTATTATTTATTATTATTATTAGTAGTAGTAGTAGTAGTAGTAGCAGGGGTACAGTAGTTTAAAACTTATCTTCACTTCTACACATCTCTCTTTCATTGCAAGCCTAAATCACCTAAGCTATCCGCTGAAGCAGGAGTCACGCCAAACTATTTTACATCGAAAGCATTCTAACATCTACATAATAACAGAAATGAGCCCGCATATACAATATACGAGTTTGCCCATTTGGTTAATACCACAATGCTTTTGTATCACTCATTACCTATCTGTATTACCTAAAAACTAGCTAGCTAGTTGTCAACTAGCGATCAAAATAATGTATGGGCAAATTTTTAGCTTGGAACCGAGCCTTAAGCTCGGTCCCAAACGCACAGTCACACACACACACACACACACACACACACACATTCTTTCAGAAAAGGGCATATATATATGTACACACAAGCACCACACACACACACACACACACACACACATATATACACCATCCCAAATTTTTAGTGTTCCGTTTGATGATTCATCATTTCACGAAGGTTAAGCTTGTTCCCCCCTCTCTCTCTCTCTCTCTCTCTCTCTCTCTCTCTCTATATATATATATATATATATATATATATATATATATATATATATATATATAAAGATGTATACTTAAATAATTATATGCATATTATATATAAACATGTAAATATAAAATATGTATAATATAAAGATTTTATACAAAGTAAATGACTAACAATAAATATCGTATTATGAAGCAAACTGTGGAATGACATATCGTTCTCAAAGGGTTTTAATTTACATTTCCCTCAAAAACTGTGATTAATAGAAGAAAAACGTGTTTTCATTTTTGTAATCAGGGTAAAAGAACCTAAGAATCACCCATATTTAGCAAATGGAGAAAAACTTTGTTGATCAATGTTATGATGTGATAAATATGTGCATTTGTACATTGTGGCAAGACCATAGTTCATGTGACAAATATTAATAATACGAAGAGTCGCTAGATTACATTTGACAGCTCAAATACTAAGGATAGAAATGGAATTAACAGGAAATAGTACAACAATGTCGGATGTAAGTACAGCCACAGTCAGACGTCTTTATATCATGAATCCCATAGCTTACGAAGATATATATATATATATATATATATATATAGTTTTACAATCATGTTCTAAATCAATTATTCAGCCGTTAATGTTCTCATATTTGCTGAAATAAATTTCTAATAATAAAATTTTTATAAGTTTATACATCTCAATTTTGTGTTTATGTACAACACTTTTTGGGAACAGTTGGACGGAGAAAACCATATATAAAGATTTCACATGATTCCCCGACTCATTATATATATATATATATATATGTTAAAATTTGAATACACACATATGAGCGTGTAACAACATAGTATGAGCCTTATCAAGCAATTATACGACGCTGGAAAAAATAAGTAATTAGATAAATATAAATGAAAAATGTAGACGGAAATGGAACGATTTGAGAATCTCCCCGTCAAGAACCACTTACGAATTTATGAGTTATACATCTACTAGAGTTTCTGGTAGGATGATGGCTTCATACTCTTTTACAATGTATATTTGAGAATAAAGGGGGATCATTCTAGCCTAAACATCCAAAAACCGTACAGCAGAGATCACCCCTACAAACAGACGACATTTTGTAGAGGCCTAAACTACATGAACAAGCAGGAGCCCCCAAATAAAAGTTCACATACTTCATGCTCGTAGAACCATGTAGTTTTTATAATGCTAATACATGAATGATAATTTATCAGACTGTTTTCGCGACTCTTTCTGTTTTACCCTAAATTCTTCCACGTGTATAACTATACTGTATGTTGTGATAAACATTCTTGACAAACTTTTCAATGCATACATCCTATCGCTGGATGCATGTAAAACTCAAATTCGCACGCTTTTCACACATCTCTGTTGCATTATCACCCGGCTGTAGCATTTAGGACAGCGTTTTTCATGGATTAATGCGAGACCCCAGTGCATCCTCAAAATCATATTGTCAGAATTTACGAGTATATATAAACATAAGAACAAATAAATTCCATATAGGCCACTGCTGATCAAAATAATAATCAAAACACTACAAATACATAATGTTGTGAAACCTATAATAAAATAAGTTTACAAAATAGTTGCTAATTATAAGCCATCAAAATTTCAATAAAATTAAGCATGTACGAATTACTTCTCAAACTCTAAGTTTTAAACATTGCGTTTCATGGCATCATGCATCTTCTACACACACACACACACACACACACACACACACACATTAGCTTTCTGAGTTTGGTTCGAGGTCTGTGAGCCTCACCAAAGGTACACCTTTCTTAATGCACGAAGGTCACATTCATACTGAATACACCCTGGTGTAGGATTTATATTATCATTATGAAATGAAGTTCATTCCTAACTATGGTCTCAGAGTTAGATAATTGTTCTCAGTAGTAGCTAGGTGTTAGTAAAGCTATTTATATGTTAATGAACTTCCTGATGATTAGATATTCTGTATTGTATATTTTGTACCAAAATATATTTTCCCTATCTCATCTATCTGAACATGGCTTATAACAGGGTTTGATGAAACCTTTATATCAGATTTTGTTCGTGATTAGAAAGTGGCGTTAAAATACTCGTAGCTAAAAGTAAAAAATCTGGAAAATATTTGTGAAGGAATGTTCATAGGAAATTTCGATATTGAGTATAAAGTATTAAAGTGTATATATATATATATATAATATATATATATATTATGCAGGAAGGAAGAGCCAAGGGCAAATGTTCGCAAAAGCGCCCCTCCCATAGAAGAGAGCCAAAATCAACGTCCGTGATTTTCGAGAGGCCTAGGCACGATGCGTTTGAAAGATGGGGGTCATAGACAGGAGGAAAGGCGGATTGAGGAAGATTTTTCCAGAGTTCACTGGTTGAGTAGATGAAAGACTGAAAATGCCGATTAACCCTTGTATTAGCTAGTTGAATAGAAAAGGAATGAGAAAGTGTAGAAAGTCTGGTACTGCTTGCTCTCCTTAAAGGAGGAGGCATGAAGTTTTAGAATTTAGAAGAGCAATGTCCGTTACGATAGCGATAGTGAAGAGAGAGTGAGGTAACATTGCAGCAAAGAGAGAGAGAGAATGAAGACAATCAGTAAGAGGCGGGGAACTGATGAGACTTTTCGTCTCATCAGTTCCCCGCCTCTTACTGATTGTCTTCATTCTCTCTCTCTCTTTGCTGCAATGTTACCTCACTCTCTCTTCACTATCGCTATCGTAACGGACATTGCTCTTCTAAATTCTAAAACTTCATGCCTCCTCCTTTAAGGAGAGCAAGCAGTACCAGACTTTCTACACTTTCTCATTCCTTTTCTATTCAACTAGCTAATACAAGGGTTAATCGGCATTTTCAGTCTTTCATCTACTCAACCAGTGAACTCTGGAAAAATCTTCCTCAATCCGCCTTTCCTCCTGTCTATGACCCCCATCTTTCAAACGCATCGTGCCTAGGCCTCTCGAAAATCACGGACGTTGATTTTGGCTCTCTTCTATGGGAGGGGCGCTTTTGCGAACATTTGCCCTTGGCTCTTCCTTCCTGCATAATATATATATATATATATATATATATATATATATATATATATATATATATACACTTTAATACTTTACAATATCGAAATTTCCTATGAACATTCCTTCACAAATATTTTCCAGATTTTTTACTTTTAGCTACGAGTATTTTAACGCCACTTTCTAATCACGAACAAAATCTGATATAAAGGTTTCATCAAACCCTGTTATAAGCCATGTTCAGATAGATGAGATAGGGAAAATATATTTTGGTACAAAATATACAATACAGAATATCTAATCATCAGGAAGTTCATTAACATATAAATAGCTTTACTAACACCTAGCTACTACTGAGAACAATTATCTAACTCTGAGACCATAGTTAGGAATGAACTTCATTTCATAATGATAATATAAATCCTACACCAGGGTGTATTCAGTATGAATGTGACCTTCGTGCATTAAGAAAGGTGTACCTTTGGTGAGGCTC